>CM055029.1:3125714-3217910 GCA_029204005.1 Salix udensis | reverse complement strand
CGGTCGACCGGTTCACCCAAGTGGTCGACCGGTTCACTTGAGCAGTTCTGGAATCACCTCAGGTTTCAACAAATCTTAGATTAAAAATTAGCAAACCTGTCTGCGCAATGCTATGGGACTACATCTATAATATGTTTTAATTTCTAATCGACTCTTATTATGCAATACAAAGCTATAAAGATTGATATTAATCGGTGTAGCAACATCATATGTTACTGCAGAGGTCGGGGTCTGGTTTTGTCTCAAAACCTGAGTCATTCTTGTAGTTAAATCTTCAAGGATAGCATCGGTTCCTTGTTGATTTTGTTCTACTAAATCAGTAGGGGTTGCCATCATTTTCTGTGTTATAGCTGTTGTTACAACAGCAGCTTCTCACAATTCAAAAGAAAAAAAAAAGAAAAAAGGGTTTTTGGAGAATTGGTCTGATACCATGTTACAAAGAAAAGATATTTGGAATTGTAACTCCTTTATTCAATATTTTACATTTACAATGCTCCTCTGTATATACACAGAGACAAAGTTTTGGAAGGTTACATATTCCTACCATAAATAGGACTTATACAGTTGTAGAGTAAATCAATTACTAAATGCCAACACTATGTACTTGGACTAGTTGGTGAAAGCTTCATCTTCACTTTGTATAATTTAAAATTTAAGAAAGCTTCATCGTAATGTGGCTACAAATTGATCTAATTGTGGCGGTATGTGCTTGCACATGTTGACACATAGATGTGGTTGTGAAACAATGATGCGTTTGCTTCACGTGTCCACACTAACCTGTAAAATAGACAATAAAACAAGTTTTTGGGATGAACAACACTCTAATTTCTAACATATTTTTTAGGGATGAAATTGTTGTAAGAAAGGAGAAAAGTGTTGGGACTATTTAATCAAAAAGACACTCCAGAGTCAACTCATCATGTCCAAACACAATTCCATCATCTCATCCAATTTTTCCATTATCACATTCAAAATTTGATTGGACTAAAAAAGGAATTAAGGGTTGTGGTTATTTTAATTTAACTAAAAAGTTTTTTTATCGACGTGGGTTTACCCCCCATAAGCTATCATGCAAGTCATAGACTGGGTTGGGTTTAATAATAATTTGATTTTCTACGATTAAATTTTTTATCTAATTACCATGAGTGTTAATAATATACATTACAGTTTTATCAAATAACAAAATAAAAGGTGAATTATAATTTATTAAATGATATCCCAAATACTTATTTAATTAATTTTATAAATAAATTAGAATGCGTTAGTCAATAAATAAATAAATAAAAGGTGAATTTGAACCGTGCAAAAAAATATATATTTATTTTAGCTATTATGTCAAAATAGATCCCTGCATTTTCCTTTATATTTTTTTTTTCAGGCGGTAAAATTGACTTTTTTGTTGCAAAATTGTTATTCGCGTATAATTTCTTTTGACTCTATACCTTTTACAGTAGTGAACATAAACAATTTCCCCTCTATATTCCCCTACCATCGCTGTATCAAAAGGTACAAAAGGAATTTGAATAAACAAGTCACCAAGTCTGCTGACAAATACTGACATAAAATACAAGGAATCAGAAGCCCTGCAATTCATCTTTGATGGCTAAACTAGTCAGGATTGGAATCTCAGAACCCTAATTGGTACCCAAATCATAAATCTACATTCACATGCTCATAGGAAATGGGGAAGACGATAGTTAGTGTTAGTCCAAAACAAATCAGAAAACGTGTCAGTTCCCTCCAAGTATATATATATGATCTCATTTCACCCGAGAAAGAATCCTACCACATCAACCACTCCTGCTGGATATTCTTCAAGAACAGCTCAATCACCGGTTCATCCTTCATTTTATTGTGGGAATGCATGAAATTTACCGAAAGCTTCTTCCTCTTCCACGTCCACCCCACCCCCTGCCCCTCAGACTGCCCCTTCCACCATAAGATATACCTTCCAGTGCCCTGTTAACAAGTTGATTTTGCATGCCACCAGCCCCGCGGCCCTTTTTTGCCATGTTCCCGGAACCATTGGTCATGGCAGCAGGCCTTTTCCCTCTGCACACAAAAATACAGAGCTTAAGAACTGCTTTTCAAAGAGAAACTGTAAAGAAAAAGGTTCATTCAACTAATATTGCATCCACTGGCATTTCTATCTAGGCATTTACTGGGAGTGGCTTTCACTTTATCTTAATTTTATGGGGAAATATCATTTCCAACATTTCCTCAATCACGATAGACATTATCCTATCACTCTGTAGATTCTTCTAACCACGTGTTTTGAATTAAATATATATACATGTAGATACACACACATAATATATATACTCAAGGACAAGGATTAGACATCTCTCATACCCAGCCGAGACGGTAGTGGAAGGCACAGAAGGTTTTGCTACTTCTTTCCAAGAGAGGTTTATACTCTTATCTCCAATAAACAAAGGTGTCTTGGCGTGCAATGGCTGAAAATTGTAGAGCAAGTTATTGATGTTTTACAAATACATAGGCATGGAATTCACTTTGTCAAATTTCATCTTTATAAACCTTTGCCATTGCCAAAATGTTATTGCATGTACGCAACCCAGTTGTAGTGTTCTGTTTTTGTGTTTTCTGCACATTAAACAAGAAATATGTTTGTAAGATACAGCTATGAAAAGCTCTACAGAAGACCACAAGATGCCCCTCTCCTGAGAAATTAACTTACTATGCTATCCTTTGCATCATCAGACTTGGCAGCTGCCATTGCTTTGTTGTGTTCAGTCATTCCCTGAGTTAACTTTCTCATGGTAGCCCTGGTTAGATCTTCTACATTACTCAACCTGCACCCCAGACACCAAAAACAATGTCGATGAAGACCCATATTAGAGCTACAGAAATATGACAATGCTTGTTTGGTTCAAAACCATCAAAAATTGTTTAAATATAAGAAAAGAACATTAAAAAATCCTTGGAATAATAATCACAGCTATGGACATTATTTATCATTTTATTTCTCTACAAGTGAGTTCATTGTCTTAAGCTCGAAAATTATCTTTATATTAGTGAAGTTTCCTCCAAGGCTAACAACAGGCATTTAAAAAATAAAACCTGTGATTTTAGGCAGGGGTATGAAGGTAAGCTAATGAGAAATAAAGCACAAGTTCCTGTCTGCAACAATTTAGAAATAGCAAGGTTGCACCCAGAATTACAAGACAAATACAACTACAAAAATTACTACTTTGTTCCTTTCAAGTTAAGAAACAGGAATCACTCAATTAAATACCAAAACAGATGTTAAGAATTCCACTTCTGAATTAAAATGTCACCTCTCTATCAAGTCTGTGTAAAACTCAGAGAAGTCTTCCCCAAGACGGTCTGATGGCTGCCCAGTCACAATCTTGTAACCACACAGGCTGTTTGTAGCATTTGGAGCCTTTAAAACAACAAAGATCACATTATGTTTCACAGAGCTGATACATGCAAGAGTATGCTGACAAATGTAAAATCATGAAATCACAACCTTATGAGCTAGGTGATGAAACACATATAACAAGCACTCAACATATGTAAAGTTCATCTCTTCTCCGCTCTTCCTCCGTGGCATGTATTTCTGAGAGGCAAAAAAGAGAAGGCATAACTATGAGACCACAGTCTTCATCAATAAATAGGCGGTTGGTATATGCAGATTTTTTAGAGAGGCTTTAACAATGTGATACGATAAGAATTCTCCTCATGGACATAAGACTGAAAATCTATGAGAACAAACACACAAGCATTACTATGACATTAGAAATGCATTTGATATAATAAACTTTTTTTTTAAAACATTCAAAACAAAGGACTAAATTAATAATGAAAAAGAAAAGGTTACCTTCAAAAGCTGAACAACAGAGGGAAGAACCTGGCGTGAATCCTGTGGCAATGTAAAAGGTGATATTTCTGCAAGTGCTTTGAGCAAATCAAGCTTCCGCTCCTCGGGCAACTAGCAAAGAGGAAATCATTAGAATTCACAGGTTCTTGTCAAAAGGCATATGCAAGCACAAACAAAAAAAAGGGTAAACAAGAATAGGATATTTGAAGATACTAACAAAAGAGAAGGCAGTGCACTACCTTGTCAAAAACAGGTATAATGTGTTTGTTCAAATAATTGAGGAACCTGCTGCTTGATGCACCCCTCTGTTCATAAATTATTAGGGACAAGTTGTGAGGTAAGGAAAAGATGCAAAATACTCAAAATCTCAGTAATGAAAAGCACAGTCCATACCAGGAAAAATGGAAGGGCCATATACAGGCATGATATCAATCTGTCAATATGGTCTGTATCCGAAACCTGTGTTTGGATACCAATTCAAGTCACTTTAAGGAGATTATAACATTAGGGAGCAAAAGCAATATTTGCAACTATTGTGTATTTTGAAGCAAAAACATGCAATGTGGAAGACCATGAAGAATTTGCACCACCACTTCCAACAGGATTTCTGAAAAAATCATAGCAGTTTAAGACACCCAGCCATGGAAAATATAAGTATATCACATGTTCAAACATGCACAAACAAACATTGTACAAAAATAACAAGCGTATTGATTAATGATGAGAAAGGGAAACAACATAAAAGACTAATGGCTAAAACCTGGATAAAACTGATGTTGGAACAAAGCAAAGTTTACAGTTTGTAAAGAAACCTCTAAAATCTAAATTTATTATAAGAAAATAAAAGTTTTTCTCATCAAATTGCCTGACCAGGTTATTTATACTAATTAAAAGCTCTAAACTTAACAGTTGTAGAAAAAGAAATCACTAATCAAAAAGTCACATGCTAATTAAAAAACAGCTAGAGAATTCAGTTCAAGTCAATATATATATAGGCTTAAAAAATTAAATAATAAGGAAAGCAAGAGTATTCTTCCGAGGCTCATGTTTCACTGATACTCTCATGATTTTGAAGGTGGGTATTCTTTTCATTCTGAATATGCATTCCAACATCTATAAAGTCTTTTCTGTTTAACTGTATAGAATTTCTCCAGGAAATCCATCACGCTGTTCATGAGAATTTTGGACAAGTTACCAATGCAAGGGTAACATCTCACGGCTTAAAATAGATAACTATGGACCAAACACATCTTAAAATTTCTAGTAGAATGGATCTTATTCAGGGTACTAATATAGATGTCAAAACATATTTCATCAAATTGCCAAATCCATATATTCTTTAATTTTGACACAAGGAGCATAACAAGAGGCATGAGTGCATTTTACACCAAGCTGTTAGAAGTTACATGGTTCATAAAATAGAATCAATTTATCTATGTATCAACACATACATGAGATCAGAAATAACAAACAGCCTATCAAATGTGGATTATAGCACAGGGCATTATTTACTCATAAGTAATCCTCAATATTCATACAAGTTGGTAGAAGGAATCTACTTCAGAAGAAAATGTACAAGTCTCTATTGTTAAATAAGAACAGATGTTGCAGTGATTAGAAAGGAAGTTAGTGTTTCATAGTTCACAATGCAGTATTAAAGTTAGGAACTGAATTCAAACAATCACTCACATGAGTCACATCAAATGCTGAATCTAAATCAGCCTGTCCTTCAATGATTCCAACTAGTTCTTTCATGCGTTCAGAAGGAGCTTTGTCTCCAAATATGGTCAACTTTTTTAAGAAGTCCATAAACATTGTGAACTCCGCTCCAGTTACATCTTCTGAACTCTAAAAAAGAAAAATTCAAAATAGCCATGCATACTCTAATAGATCAGCAGAATTTGAAGTCACATAATAAAAACAGTAAAGTTGTGAGTACCTTTTTAATCAAATCAGTTATATGACGCTCCATTTCCTCTTGAGGTCTCAGAAGTTCAGCTTTGAGTGGGAAAACCTGAAAATGGAGTTATTGGTCATCAATTGTTGGCAAAAGTGAAGCAAAATAATAATAACCTTAACACACAGCTTCATGTAAATTTGTACCTTATCTCTTACAAAGCTCAGAACTTTCTCACGAATAAGCTCATCCGTGCTTGGTTCTTCAACAGTCCCAATATGCTTAAATAATGCAGACAATGATGCTGCAGAGCAAGAAGATTAAATACATTTGAGGGGGGGGGAAGGGAAAAAAGAACCCAAAAAAAGAGCATGCTAGAAAACTTGTATGGTGTCTGGTACAAGCTTAATTAAGAATAGTCAGGTAAGATTTTTAAAAATTTTCATTTTCTCTCTCTCTGTTTTTTCTTTCTTTCTCCTAGGTGAAGGTGTAGAAATCTATTAATTTATCTGCCAAGAGGTGCAACCATTGACGAATAGTTGAAACCAAGATAAACCACCAATAATCTCATTTTAGTATATCTCATAAAAATTATGTCCAAACTAGTAACTGAAAAAATTAAAGAACTCGTCCTTTTAGCAAAAACGCTTCCCAATACTCCACTGCATAGTCAACTAAAAAGCCAAACTTCTAAGAATGCAGGTTGATTTCTCCCCTAAATGCCCTTCTGTTTCACCAATATCTCATTAATTGTAGGGTGCACCAAATGTAGAATTGTAGCTAAAGATGTACTTATTATTAACACGATGGATTTTACAATCTTTTTTCAGTTAGTATTATTAACTCCCCAAAGTTTGGGAAGCATCCCACAATTCTAACTGGATTTTACTCTTTGACTCTTCGAAAAAATTATAGTTTACAAGAATCCAGTGGCTTGATGCCAACAAGTTAGTTTACAAATGTCCACTTAGATAGCAGTAACATAAGAAAAATTGCAGCTTTTCAAAGATTTTATTCACCATTGCCCAGTCTTATAAGGACAACATTTGCCTTAAACAAAACCATGAGAAAGCACCCTAGGTCACAACGAAAAAGGAAGAGTTCTTGGGCAAGCATATACTAATTTTCCTAAACTTCCATCCTACATTCCCACTGAGTTGGAACTGTGCAAGATATGTATTCTAGGGACCAAAGATAGTTAATGTATACTCATTTGCACATTATATAATCATCCAAATTATTTCATCCATCTTAAGGATTTACCTTTCACATCCTGCCTCAACAGGGACATAAGGGCTTTAAGCACCGCATCCCGCTCCACAATTTCCTCTAAAACCATAAAGTGAAGTCAACATCAAATCCCTACTACAACAACAAAAGTCGCCACTCAAAAATCATTTTTAGAAATTCCAATTACCAGCTGCAAGGAGTTGCACAAGAATATCCACAATTTTTGACAAATACTCAGGCGTATCCTTGCAAAATAGCGGCAGTCCCCTAATTGCTTGCACCCGGACCTACACAGCCAATTAACACTTCAATCCTTACAGAAGCCTAAAAAATGCACTTTAATTTCAATTTGTAAACAGACGCGTAACCAAATACTTCCAGATACTAAACCTTCAAGCAAGTACACAATCCAAAAACCCTGCACGAATGCACCATGTTCAAAAGACATGGTTTCAAACACAACAAAAGAAGAAGAAAATAAACTAACCCCGAGCTCTTCTTGTTCAATCAAATCGATTTGCGTTTCGACAGCTTGACTGGAAAGCTCAGGGAAGAACTTGAAGAACCTCGGGATTAACTGTGCCGCCAATTGCTTCGCTTTTATGCTCGTTTTTGCTGCATCCATAATCCCCTGGTAATCCTTCACATTCTATCATAAATAACGAAAAGGGAAAAGTTGTTAAGATCACCTAATTATAAAATAATTTAAATAAACCCTAGGGTTTTACCTGAGACTTGTCTTTGGACTCACTGAGTCGCTCTCCGAACTCGTAGAGCTTCTCGATGTGGATGGCGTCGTCGGTGGAGGTGGCGGCGGGGTCGCTCATTTGAAGAGAAACTGAGAAAGAGTGAAATTCAAAAAAAAGAATCAGATTAATTAAATGAGTAGTAATTCATTGGATGAGAAGATTTATTTATTTTTATACTCTATTCATTTTGTATAAAAATAAAATATATAAAAAAAATGTGTGCGTGAGAGAGAGAAAGAGAGATTTAAGCGAGTGAGACGCACAGGAGGAGTAGTTTCAGTTACTAGCAGGGAGCGAGGGAGAGACTGTGTTCAAGGGTTTTTGATTGATAGCAGATATAAAGAAGAAAGGCCTTCATTAATGCCGCAGGTGTTATCTTTCGAGGATTTAACGGCGTCGTTTGCAATCACAAGCTTACTCTTTAGTTTGAAGTTTGAAGTTTGAAGTTTGAAGTGTGAAAAGTATTTATTGTCTATAAAAATATCTTTTTTTATTTTTAAGAGTTAATTTAAATTTGAAAAATATCACAATTAATTGATATGTATGAAAAGGTATTCGTAAAATCAATTAATTGGAGACATGTCTTCATGCCTGTGTGTAGTTTCAGTTATTTTTAAAAATATTTTTAATTTAAAAATATATTAAAATAATTTTTTTTATTTTTTTTAAATTATTTTTAATATTAGCACAGATCTAAAAATATCAAAAAATATTTAATTTATAATAAAAAAATAAAAAATCATTTTAAAAAAAATATTTTTAAAACAAAATGTAAAACATCCTTCGTTCATCTCATTGTTGGTAAAATATAGTATACCTTCAAAAAAGCACCAAATCTTTTCTTCTCGCAAATTGAGTGTCGAAAGAAACAATGAAGTAGAGAGATGCTTGAGTCATGATCTGTAGTCCTCGAGACTAGTGAACATCATATGAGACATCCACGCTGTGAAAAGGTTTGGATGGACATGCAAGCAGATGAAGGGTATATTTGATATTGTTTTTGTTTTTATTTTTAAGGTTTTAAAAAAATATTTTTATGAAAAATATTTTTAGCCGTGATTCATAATTGAAATTGAAATTGAAATTGAAGTGTTTGATTAAAATTGTGGTTGAGTTTGAAGTTGATGAAAAACAGTTTCGTGTGTTATCATGTTTTTATATTGTTATCAACTTGTGAAATTATTTTAAGACACACACACACACACACACACACATATATATATATATATATTCTTTTTTAAATTTTGTAGATTAATAATCATAGCAATAAAATATAATTGATAATTCATGAAAAAAGCAGATATTTGTTTTTATTCTCTCATCAAAGTACTTGCAATTTCATCACGAACTAAATCGATACGTGAATGCCTCTGTGACCCCTTGCTATTTGATCGAGGAACAACATATGGTAACAATATCATTAGTAACAACATCTGCGATCTAGTTGAAGAGATATAATTCTAATGTCAAATCTAGTTGCAAGTTTCTGATTCATAATCAATTGAAAAACAATAGGGTTGTGGAATGAAACGAAGTCACGCGTCTTTTCCTTTTATTAGGACTGGTCATCAGGATTGATTTCTATCTACACATTTTTTATTTTTTCTTTAAAAAAAATTAAAAAATCAGACTGGGTCTGACCCAACTAAATGGGTCGCCCAACTCTGCTGGACTTGGGCTGGGCTGAAAGGAGGTCCAGCCCAAGTCCAGCATATATATATATATATATATATATATATGCTGGACTTGGGCTGGACCTATCTGTTGAGTGAAACGGTGTGCTGCATTGTTCAAGTGAATTAATTCACATAAATAGTAATGTCCGACTGATGGTGACGAGAGGCTCAACGACCAATGTCAATGGGTAGAGAAGGTCGAGGCGGTTCTTCCTATGGTGGCAGCATTGGAAATGGTGGCCTGTGGTGGTCGGAAGGAGCGAAAGCCTGTTGTCATCATTGTTACTTCTATGTCGGGGCTTCCTGCTCTCGCTGGAGGTGGTCACAATAGAGCTTCTGGAGTGGAGGAAAAGTTACCGTTGATAAGGGGGATGATGGTGATGTCTCCAGGAGTTACCCCTGACTAAGGAGAGAGAGAGAGAGAGTAGCCAATGTGGAGAGAGAAAGTTGTCATCATGGAGAGAGAGCTGTCGTTGTAGAGAGAAAGAGACTGTCGGTTGCTTCCCACCATGACGTTGCTTTCAAGCTGCTAATCGCGACCTGAAATCCATGAAATGCAGGGGGAAAAATGAATCGCAATCGCAGGCAAAAACTTCATTTTTCAGCTTCTTCTAGACCATGATTTTAGTCGAGTTTTTAGTGGGTTCTATAACAATTTAATCTGCGTTTTCTCATTATCAAACACCACAAAACTTGTTTTTGCTTGAATATTGGTTTCGGTCGCAATACCAAATGGTCATGAATAAGTTTAGGGTTCTGTCCAACAGTGATAAGTTTACTACAAAACTAAAACTACAGATATTACATATAGCCAAGCTTCAGGGTGCTTAACCGAACCTAAGAATGATATATTTAGGCTCGGATAGCGAAATGTCAAACCCATAAACATTTAGGGTTGATGCATATCTGAGCCCAAAAGTGATACCACAATACAAAAACTATAAATGGTTAGGTCTAATGTATGAGAATAAGGATGCTCGACGTATAACTGAACCTAGAGATGATAAATCTGGCATAATGTCGAACCCACAGGTGTTTAGGCTTCACGCATAGCCAAGCCTAAGAGAATTAGGTCTTGCACACTACCAACCCTATAGGCATTAAGACTTGACACATAATTGAGCCTAAGAGAAATGGATCTTGGATGTTGTCAAATCTATAAACACATACATGGTGCATAGCCTAGCATAAGGGATTGGGTCCGAACAATTCCATATCCGGAGATGCTTGAGCTCGACACATAGTCGAGCCAAGGGAGGTTGGGTTCGACAAAGTGCTAAACCCACACATTTGTTTTTAGACATGTGGTTTATGGGGTCTTTATGGAGAGACACAAGACTTTAGACCTGGACATATTTTGATCCATTAGTGACAAAAAAAATTTTTTTAAGAAAATAAGCCTTAATTAGATGCTTATGTGCTAATCATATAATCAAACAATTTCTTTATTTATTAAATAATAAGATGTGATCATTTTATAATTAAAACCTAAACCTTAATTTCATTGCTAAAACAATTAAAAGCCTTTTAAAATCTTTACCAATCTATAATATGACTTTGATATGTAAGATATTAGAAAAATATTATTACCTTTATGAGTTCTTAAGTCATGCAACCTAATATATTTTTATGTGTGGATTCAATAGTTACCTATTAGCTTCTATTTATTTTAAGTAATTAAGATAAATAAAGAAGTAAAATGTAGGTTAACCCTTGGGATATTCAATTAGTTAAAAAAGAAAAAAAAATATTACCAGGTGCTTATTAGAATACAAAACTAGATATACACAATCACATACGTTGATCCAAACTAGTAAAAAATTCAAGTTAGTGATCCATAAAAGGTGACCATTCAATACAAGTACATAACCATACATATTAAAAATAAATAATCTAAAAGGCATGTGATGTTTACTTTTAAGCGAACATTATCACACACTCATAAAATACTATGGATATATTGTGCATTTCTCAATAATTCATTTTGGTCTTAGAAGCTTAATTTTATGTGATTTAATTCTAATTGAAGGTCAATTATGTCTGCATTCTTAATCAATGATGAAATTTAAAGAAGATGGATCAAAATGAAAAGATGCCAAAAAGGGATAACATGCAAGAGATTTCATGAAAAATACATTTAAGTCATTGATATTTTAAAATGATGCAATGTGTACAATTTAGTCCTCTTAAATTTTTAAAAAATAAATTTTGATACACAAGTTTATTTGTGTTACTTTTCAATCCCTAGTCAGAGTTTAGAATTCTAGTGATAAGAAAAAAAATCACTGTTTATTCTATTTTCAATCATCAAAATAGATAATCTTGGTGTCCACAAAATCTATGAGAGGGAAGGGACTTCATAATAATTTTTAGAGCCTTGATGTTGCATGAAAAACTAGATCTAAGCTGAGAAATACAAAACTAAATCAACTTCATCACAAGTTTTGGGACTATTTTTTAAAAATATTTAGAGTATGAAATGATTTTGAAGTGTTAAAAGGACCATCTTGTACATATCCGACATAAGTTGTGGCTTCTGCATCGATCCCGTCCTGTAGTCTAGCACAAACAAACTGTATTATAAATAGAGAGGTTAATCAAATTATATTCCATTAATTGCAATATGTTTGTGGGAGCTATACAGGATTTTGTTTCAGGTTTACTAGCTACATGTTAATAGAAAATAATATAAATTATATTTAAAAACTCATCTAATAGTTTAATTTTTAAGTGAGATAATTACATAATATGATATGAAAGTCTTGTTGACTTAACAATCACGAGTTTGAATTTTATTATTCTTATTTTGTTTAATAAAAATTAAAAATAAAATAATTTAAGTCTATGTAAATTTTATATCAAAAACCTTTTATTTAAAAAGTATATTAAAAAATAATATAAATTATATTTTAAAATTTAATTTAATAGAATAAGTTTGTGGGATGTTTTCTGAGCGCAAACCACCACCAAACCAAAGACCAGCTACTCCAGCCCACAGAATCACAGATATGCATACCATTTTACACATGCCACAAGCAAAAGGTCACCACATTTATAAGTAACTTTTTGACATTGTGTGATGGACGACTCCTTTCAGAGCTTCACTTCTCCTTTTCAGGTCCCATAAACCTGGTTGGTAGGGTACTATGTAAAACACCTTTCCACGGTATTGAATAAAGAGTGATGGCTCATGAAGCTTTTTTACAGTTTTTGTTTTTTTTTTTTTTTTTTTTTTGAGATAGCACCGTGGATTAGCTACAAAAGAAAAACAAAATAGCTGAGAGCTTGTATGCTAAAAGAACAGAGAGTGAGATGGTTTACAGTGTGGTAACAATACCCTTCAAAGTTGTGGCGAAAACCATCTCCTCCGCCGATGACAACACCCTGTTCGCTTCATCTTCCTCTAATGCCTCCGTTGCTCGTCGGAGCAACCACTACAAGTATCATAAGGAAATATTTTGTGTCTTTTTAAGGTTTTTCGTGAAAAAAACTAAAATATACGCGACTTTTCTTTTCATATAGGGCATGTTTATCTCAGTTAACTATGTTATTTTTATATATAAGTTTTCAGCTGTGCTATTTTTATTGGCTACTGATGTTCTCATCTGCTACAAGACCAGATGTTCAGATTAATATACAGCTTATTTGGTTCTTCTTTTTCTATTATTATGGACGAGGTTCCTCACGTTTGCACTTGCTCTGCATTCATTTAAGAACATAAGCGGGGTTTACTTTATATATATATATATATATATATATATATATATATATATAAGCCTCTACACAGCTTTCTATTTAAATATGGTCTCTCGGCACTTGTAAGCTACCACACTGCATTTAGTAGTGATTGATTACTGATGTTTTTTTTATTAACGTGAATGTTTAGACTAGTTTACATGTATTTTGACTAATTTTACGAGTTTTAAAATTAATAATTATGTAAACTTTAGCCATTATATTAACAATTATAAAATTTAAATCTAGAACCCTAAAAAGAACAAGCTCCTTAGTAATTCCAAGCTTTTATGACGGGGTCACGTGGTGAACTGATATTTTTCTTGATCAACTGGGTCGTATGTGGACTTCATAGGCATAACTCAAGACACAAAGTTGGAGTTGTCGAGCAAAAATAGGGGTGAAAAATTATTGATCAATATTGGTATATGTCTCTTTCGTGTACTAGAAAGATTTTCGTCTCTTTGACGTGAATGGATTTGTGTTTTTTGATTAATTATTTCAGTATATTAAACAAAAACAATATGCATTACATTGAAGGCTTGCCATTAAAGAGTATTCTTTACTTTTATATGGCTCAATTCACAGTTTGTTTACAGTGAATGCTTACCATTTCTCTTTGCTCCCTCTCTCTAGCTTTATTTATTTCGTTTTGGAGCTTGAATCACAGTTTGTTTTTGTCTTTAAAATTATTGTATTTGATTTTAAAAGAAATTAAGTAAATTTTTTTAGTATTCTTTCTATGATTTTGATGTCTTGATGTTAAAAAATATTATTTAAATTTATTTTTAAATAAGAAATACTTTAAAAGATATCATGTACTAAAATATCACAATCTTCACGGGTGTTCATTTACCTTTTTCTTCTTTTTTAACATGGCAATCTGTCCCTCAAGAAACTTTCACCACTGAGCCCTGACTTTTTTGTGTTGCGTGTATGTATCTCTTCATTGTCCTAAGCTGCCTGCATAAACAACAATCATGCCTTCTTCTTCTTCTTCTAATTTCTTGCTGAGTTTCTTATTTGCCCTAACCGCCTCAAATTGTGCTGCCAAAAACGTCAGCAGTAGCAGCAGCAGCCCCCGCCAATTATCTGTTGATTACTACGCAAAAACATGCCCTCAACTTGAGCTGCTTGTCGGTTCAGTCACTTCACAGCAGTTCAAAGAAGCACCCGTTTCAGGGCCAGCCACCATTCGCCTATTCTTCCATGACTGCTTTGTAGAGGTAAACTAAATTTCATATTCTGCAGTACTATCCTTACCATGAACGCTATATGTTTTAGCTCATTATTATGGCAGATTTTTCGTGGCAGGCACTGCCACCCTTGTGAATCTGAGCTGATCATGATAATCATTGATTGATAAATCACCTTCCATCTTAAATCTGATGATGTGTGGTTATATTGAAGGGCTGTGATGCATCGATATTGATATCAACGACGCCTGGAAGTAAGGTGCTGGCAGAGAAGGACGCAGAGGATAATCAGGACTTAAGGGCGGAGGGATTTCAGACTGTAAGCAAGGCCAAGGCCTTGGTGGAGAGCAGGTGCCCTGGTGTTGTTTCCTGCGCAGATATTCTTGCGATAGCAGCCAGAGATTATGTCCACCTTGTATGTCCCTCATTTCCCTTCTTGAATTTCATCCTAATTATGTCCTGTCATTTCGGTTTATGTTCTTGATTCAATTTCTCCATACAAAATTGTGTTAGAGAATAATATAAATCATATTATGAGGTCTCACTTAATAGTTTAAGTTTTTAGATGAAATGGTTCCTTGATATGGTATCAGAGCCTTGTTGAATCAACGGTCACGAGTTTGAATCTCATTAACTTTATTCTATTTGATGAAAAACTAAGCACGAGGTAGTGTGAACCTATGTAAATTTCAAGTCCAAATAATTTTTACTTAAAGGGTTGTGATAAAGAATAATATAAATCATATTAAATTTTAGATGAAATAGTTACTTGATATTATGATATTCTTCTCTGTCGAAACTGCAAGCTGCTATATAGTGTTATTCCATAGTCTGCTTAGAAATTTAAAAGACAGATTAATTTCCCTCTTTTCCGTCGGTGGAAAAACATTTCCTGCATAATGATTTCAAAGTAGAAAGGTGGGGTGAAAAAGGCAGTTTGATCATTTTTTATATAAAAAACAAGTAAACTTAAAACACTGTTCATTTATCTGTTTCCCTCTTTTCGTCAGTTCCATCACGGACTGCTTCGATAAGCTATGCATTTTAGATAATAATATAAATTATATTTTGAGGTTTTATCAAATAGTTTAAGTTTTTAGATAAAATGGTTCTTTAACATGGTATCAGAACCTTGTTGACCTAACAGTCATGAATTCGAATCTCACTATCCTATTTTATTTGATGATAATCAAGCATAAAGTCATGTGAATCTGTGCAATTTTCAAATCTAAAAATCTTTCACTTCAAGAGGATGTATTAAAGAATAATATAAATTATATTCTAGAATTTTATCTATTATCTTAAAATTTTAAGTTAGATAATACTCTTACCAAAACAACACTGGGATTTCCAGTCTTGAGGGTTGGTTAAATCAGGTAACGATTATAGACAAGATTAATCATTATTACATCATGAGATTCAAGCAACACAGTATTAAAACATCATGGTCAGCATCACACTACTTTGTCCAGTAATCAAGGGCGTGCCCTGGATTCATCTGTCATGTTTTTGTGGCTCAGGCAGGAGGTCCTTACTACCCAGTAAAGAAAGGAAGGAGGGATGGAAAGATATCAATGGCGTCAAGGGTACCCTACAACATTCCTAGGGCAAATTTCACGATCGATCAACAACTAAAACTCTTCAACTCCAAAGGACTAGCACTTCAGGATCTAGTTGTTCTTTCTGGTGCTCATACATTTGGATTTGCTCACTGCAAGCAATTTGTTAGCCGACTCTACACTTTCCGAGGCACCAAGCAGCCGGATCCTGACATGGATCCGAGGTTACTGAAGTCTCTCAGAATGTCCTGTCCACAGTTCGGTGGAAACTCCG
This sequence comes from Salix udensis, assembly GCA_029204005.1. NCBI lineage: Eukaryota > Viridiplantae > Streptophyta > Magnoliopsida > Malpighiales > Salicaceae > Salix > Salix udensis. The sequence continues at coordinate 3,201,750 of CM055029.1, read as the reverse complement.
ACATTGTTGCTCCGTTTGACGTCACCACTCCATTTTTGTTCGATCACGCTTATTATGGGAATTTGGAGGCTAAATTGGGTTTGTTGGCCTCCGACCAAGCTCTGTTTTCGGACCCAAGAACAAAGCCCTTGGTTCTTCAGCTAGGAAAGGATAAGCAAAAATTCTTCCAAGCATTTTCAGCAGCCATGGAAAAGATGGGTTCGATAGGAGTGGAAACGGGAACAAGACAGGGAGAGAAGAGGAGAGAAAGCAATGTGCAAACGTGATTGGATTTATTTATTTTCTTTTCTTTGGTGGTAGATGTTTTGGGCTGAAAATTCGTATAATTTTCTTAAAATAACTAGTGATATTCTATCAGTTGCTCTCTGTAATCTATTTGTATAAAATTCATGATTCATCATAAATATAAATAAATAAATTATATTCACATTAGATTTCTCATTATAGTTGTATCTCTATTTATTTCAAAATGTATAACAGAAACTAACTAGTATCGATCGCCATAAAAATTTATTTTGGGTTTCGATCGAGATTTTTAGTATAATGTGTAGTCTATTAAGCTTCTGTAAAAGATTATGTGAAAGATTTTGAGAGAGTTTATTCAATTATATTTATGAAAAGATTATTTTTCATTTTTTAACACCAAATTACAGCAGTTAAATGTTGCTTTTGAAAGAGGGGCTAATCTTTTTATAAGAAAATTATCTTCCAACTTCTCTCTATTTAATTTTTGTCAAGAGAACAACAGTAGAGGAGGATTAGTCCATTCAAGAGCAATTCTCCTCATTCATGGTTTGAGAGTATTGTTGAAATTGTTTTTAAAAATATTTTCCGTTTAAAAATATATTAAAATAATATTCACATTAGATTTCTCATTATAGTTGTATCTCTATTTATTTATGAAAAGATTATCTTTCATTTTTTAACACCAAATTACAGCAGTTAAATGTTGCTTTTGAAAGAGGGGCTAATCTTTTTATAAGAAAATTATCTTCCAACTTCTCTCTATTTAATTTTTGTCAAGAGAACAACATTAGAGGAGGATTAGTCAATTCAAGAGCAATTCTATAGTTGAGATTGTTTTTTAAAAAATATTTTTTATTTAAAAAATATATCAAAATAATATTTTATTATTATTTTTTTTAAAATTATTTTTGATATTATTTCATGAAAAAATGATCTAAAATAACTAAAAATATTTATTTTTATTTTTAAAAATAATTTTTGACATCAATACATGAAGATGATCTAAAACCACAAATTTTAATTTAATTTAAAGTAAAATATAAAAATTAAAAAAAATCATTTTTTTTAAAAATATTTTTAAAATACAATGTGAATCACCCTAGGTAACCTTTTGCCACCATCAAACCCTGTCTCCTTAGCTCATCCAAAACGACATCCATTGATGCATTATACCGTATAAACTTCATGTTTTATGTGATAAAAAATTATACATTTTGTATGAACTTCGATTATTTTATTCATGATGCAATAATCATATAAATATAATTTATATGAAAGTTTTCGGGTTAAAGACTAAACTGAAATTACTCAAATAAATAATTAAAATATTTTAATATTTATTATTATTATTTGAATAAGTTGTTTCTTTCAAAAGCATGTGAAGTTGAAGTGGCCCAATGCTGCGAGACAAGATGGTGTATGCCACCTCCGGCCCATATTAGCATTCGACTGTTGTGGAAGAAAGAAAAATGCACGGCCTCCACCACTCCCTCTCCACTCTTCCATCCTTCGCCAAGGCCGCCAACAAAACTGCCAAGAAGTCCACCTTTGCCAGTTGCAAAACTCTCCGAATCAGAGCCATGAGAGCCGTAGTCCAGCGAGTCACCTCTGCCAGTGTGGAGGTCACTTCTCCACTCTCCCTCTCCTTTACATCTGTGCAGCATTTTAACAACCGTACTGATGGCAGGTCGACGGCAACATGGTATCGGAGATTGGACCAGGCCTTCTTGTTCTTGTTGGGCTTCACGAGTCCGATACTGACTCCGATGCTGATTACATGTAATCTAAAACAAACCCTTTTGTTTTTTTGCCTGCTTAATTATGCTATCAATAACTGTGTGAGTGATTGAGTTTTAATTTCTGAGTAGATGCCGTAAGGTGTTGAATATGAGGCTGTTTACGAATGAGAGTACGGGCAGAGGATGGGACCAGAATGTAATTACTCACCCCCCCCCCTCTCCTCTCTCTCTCTATGTTGTGTAGGCAATTGTTTTTCAATATGTGCTGTGTGTGTATGTGCAGGTCATGCAGAGAAATTATGAAGTTTTGTTAGGTATTCGCCACCATCTTGTTGAATCAGAGATAAAAAGACACAAATAGTTTCAAATTAGAGGGATGAAATTTCTTAGTAATGCTGTAAAGCTATTGGGATTTTTTTGTGGTTTTTAGTTTTTGTGTTTAAGTGCGGATAGTTACTGTGCCAATTGCTTGTGTTTTGATAGTGAGTCAGTTTACATTGTATGGAGTGTTGAAGGGCAACAAGCCAGATTTTCATGTTGCAATGCCACCCCAGAAAGCAAAACCTTTCTATGAATCATTGGTTGATAAATTCCGGAAAGCTTACAGACCAGATGCAATAAAAGGTACTCTTATTTGCTTGCTTCTGTTTAGCTGTCTTTCGTTATAATTTCATGTTATAATTTCATTCAAACAGTTGGTAAAAAATTTCTACAAACTTAAACCTAGCTTGAAAATGTATTAAAATAATATATATTTTTTATTTTTTAAATTTTATTTTTGACACTAAGATATCAAAACTATCCAAAAACACTTAAAATCTAATTTTATAAAAAAACACAAACATGCTCTTAAACTAGTTGCCTTTTTACTGTGGCTTGACATCACAAGGCATTGATGTATCATATCCTCATGTGAATGTATAATGTGAAACATTTTTTTTGTTGTTGCCTATACATTTCATTAACTCTTGAATTAAACTACGTATGAAGTGAGGTGGCAGATTATACTGGGGAAAAAATGGATATAATTATGAAATACATGCAGTTTAAAAGTTTTGCCTGAACAATCACTGTATAGTTGCTAGAACCAACTATCTGCAGTTGGGCACATCCCTGCCATTTGTTCATCAAATTGGAAGCGTGAATGATTGATGTAACTGTAAGATTAACATTACGAGTGAATTACTTAATTCTCTCAACATTCCCTATACTGTAATTGCTTTAGAAATGATTGTGTGATCTATTCCCTTCCTGAATTTTCCTTCTTTTTTTTTAGATGGTGTGTTCGGAGCAATGATGAAGGTACAATCTGCCATGTCAAAAGTCTTTGCCCTTTCTCGTTAGTGTAGGATTTTTTTCCTTGAGATCCATTTCCTAACTTTGATGCTTTGGATGGTTTGAAGGTTAATTTAGTGAATGATGGACCAGTCACAATGCAACTTGACTCTTCACAATCATCCAAGTGAGTACCACCAGCTGACATGATCTTTACTTGTCATGATTGAAGTCAACATTGAGGGGTTAACTACAATAACTGAAATCTGTGGACCATTTCAGGAGCACCAATGAGGAAACAGGAAAAACCATTAATTGATCGGTTGATATGGCGAATGATTGATCTAACATCTTGCGAGACAGAAGTGGAGGGCCTTTCTACTTAACAAAGTTGGATGGTAATTTAGCTGAACAATTAGCCAACAGGGTTACCTTTGTTAATCACATTATTCAACAGCTGTTACTCAAGATTACTGTACTGGTATATTCTTGAAGGGAAATTGCATGTTATACGCCACTCATTCCTAATTCTATGAGCCGGTCTGATGCCCTCTCCTTATTATTCTGTGCTAAAGTAAATCGCTCCTTTGTAGGTATAATGAATTACTTGAATGATTACCATGTGTTTGGTTTTACTCCCGATTACTGTTGTCCCTGCAGCTACGGCCACCCTCATTCACGAAAACTTAATATTCATTCCTTTCTTTAGACATGCTGTTGAATCTCAATTGCCTGTTAAAGGTTGGGAGGAATTCAAGAGAGCCAAAAGAAAATTGTATGATATTTAATTGAAATGATCAATTTAACTACAAAAGATAAGGATAGTTTAGATATATATATTCTTTACAAGCACTTCAGAGGAGCATGTGCTCATGGTAACAATATGTTCAGATTACCAGCATCCTTTATACCTGAGCTCCTGTCTCTGTTGAGAGGATTGTTGCTGCAGTAAACAGCGCCTCCTTTCCAATTGGCAAAATTTCCATCTTCCTGTACCATCATCAAATATTTTGCCAGGATCTTGTTATTTAATGGATGCTTTTCTAAAGTGAATTACTAGTATGATGCACCTTACATTGAATAAAAATAATGTTCATGATGATGTAGGATATATAGATTTTGATTTCCTATCAGAATGATACCGAGGTTATCACTCTGTCACCACCAGCGAAGCAGAGCATTGCAGCAGGCCATCCCCGCCAATTAATTTGTGGGCATGTATTTGCACATAAAGCCTAATCTTATCCCTAGAGCCTACTTACTCGTGATGATTTTTATTATCATAAAACATAAATTGTGGCAAATATAAATTAAATATAGATTCTTACGCATCCGTTCTTCTCAAATTACTAAATGCGGAGATTATATTCTCGCATATTTCCGCAAGAGAGCTGCCCCTTCCTTCATCCTTCGAAGCAGCGATCCCATCAGCATCTTGTTGACATGACAATGATAAATGTGCCTGAAAAGAGTCCAAAATTCGAGCAAGTCAAAACACGAATCGTACAGGACAAACAGCGCCCAGATCTTTCACTCTACGCTAAACCTATTTACAGAAGAATATTGTCACTAAACCTTGTAGTTGAAAAAAAAACAATTCTTTTACCAAAACACAAATGTTGAATTTCTTTAATGACAGTACCTCTGCCACAGAGATTTAGGAATTGTCTCATCTACAACATGACAATTACAGATGAACGAATCCCTGATAAATTCCCAATGAGTTTTCTTTATCATTCACACATTAATTTGAAAATTGACGAGTGGGGATATGTTAATTGGCATGGTAAGATGGGCTGAAAAACCTTATCACTTCTAAATTTCTAAAATCCATAATGAACCCCAACCGCATCAATGCCACTGTAAGACGGTAGGAAATACCCCCAAATGGTGATCATAACTTTCAGCTATTTGTTTCAGAATTTAAGAGACAGACAAAATCCAACAACTATACATCGCAAATGAAATTCTGCTCATAGAAATAGCATGATGTATAAAAGCAATCAGCGGGTTGAAATTTCAGGGCATGAAGGCAATGGGAAAGTGGTCTATAAATGCAATAGAACAAATTTGTAAGCAAAAGTATTAGCACCGCTCCAAATTTAGGTATTTGCATTGTTTACTATTGTATGATTAGTTGAAAGCAAGAATAATCACCTGAAAAGCATGTGCTAGAAGCACCTGAACTACATCTGCACTTATCTTTTTGGTAATGCTGCGTGTGCTGGTGACATTGGATAAGCAGTTTAAGACTCCACTGAATGTTGTTGCATCGTCGGTAGGACCATTTGATCTCCGAGTGCGGGTGGACAGCTACAGAATAAAATATATCCCAGTAAACAAGTAATTTTTAGCAACCACCTTCATATTTACCAAAAAACTTGGGGGGAAATGTACATTATATGACAACAATTTTAACAGCTCACTTACTCTGGTGGTGTATTTTGAAAAATACTGCAAGATGATTTCAAGCTTCCACTTAGGCTCATTAAATACCTGCAAATCATTCTGATCATGAGAAGAATATCTTCACTTGCTTGATTAAACGGCTTCAACAAATATATTCATTCTTCAACAACCGCGTAAAAAATATATAACAGGAATCTATGTAGGAGACTGCTTACAATTCCAAATACAACACCTAAACATGCAACAAATATCATGAAAATATCAGAAAAAAGAGCCCATGATTTAGTACTCCGAACTATCTGAGAATGAAAGTTTGCTAAAACCAACTAAGAAATCATAGAAGTCATGGAAAAAAGTGAAAGAATGATATTTTATTTAGAGCTTCTAGCTAAAAGTGATCTCTGATTCCAAAGCCAGGGAGCCAGAACAAGACTACTGCCACCACCTAAATCTTTCAGAGATTCTGCTTCTTTATGAATGCATGGCATACACAGAAGGGAGTCCTTGACAACTTATAAAGGATACCTTAAGAAATGGAGAAAGCATATCTGTGTCATAGGTTATCTCATCCAAAATTATCTCCATCAGAGGGGTCCTGAATCAAATTACAGCAGCGTGTTCACTTTACTCAATCAAAAATCACAGAGAAGAATGGGTACAAGTAAATACCTCACACCATCAGCTCTGGTTGTAGAGCCTTGCATGTCTGCTTTCTTCCTAGACATGTCAAGGTCCATAATCTGGAAAAGTCGACAGCATCAGAGTTTATAGAAAAGATGATTTTAAATATTCTTAACTCGAGTCTTTTAGTGACTTGCCATTATCAGAAGTTTTTGCAAGGCAAAACAAGCATTATTTCCTAATTCAAATAAAGCTAATGCTGAAGCTGTATTGTCATTATGAGATAGTTTTGCTGCAGCATTATCAGGAGATTCCAGATCCTCACTTATTCCAGCAGAAACATCAAATAACCCACACATAATTGTCAAGCAATCTTTCATCAAGCCTTTGTAGTTTATTTTTCTTGTACTCTGCAAAATAAATATGATAAAAAATATTCAGATCTTCAAACATTTAATAGCCACATAATGCCTCAAAGTAGGAGAAATATTATAAATTAAATGGAAGAAATGGCAATTAAAAATTTTAGAGGGCTAGAGGTTATAAGACATCAATTAAGGATTACAGCATCACACTCAATGAGTAACACAGTACATTGAGATTTACAACTCAGAAAGCGAAGATATACCAAAAGCAAGTTGAGCAAAGACTCCCTTAGGTGGGTCCAATTCATGGTTTCTGCAATAAGATAATATGCTGTTTATATCTCACAAGTACCAAAAAAGCATACGAATAAGGCCTGTACTAATACCTTCATACACCCTGTTACGTGGTAAAAAGTCTCCTTCAAGAGCATTGATAAGATATTGAAACACCAACATGTTCCTCAGTGACTGAAAGAAAGGCATGTCAGAAGAACGCTCGCAGCAAGCGACTGAACAGGGAAGAGTATCTGAACTTTCATGCAATTTAAATTGAAAAAAACTTTGAACAAGTGTGCTACTAGGACCTAAAAGACATTGCAAACCTCGTCTTATCTCTTATTTGCTTAAAAAGCAAAAAGAATAAATAAACTAACCTTTATTTCTAATGCTTGAAGGTTTCCCTCATTAGCCACTTCACCAAGTTCTTGCATTAACTGAAGGAAACCCTGAGGATAAACAAAATAAATAAAAAAAGCAGGATGCAAGTAACAAACATCAGCTTTCACTAACAAAAAACTTTGAGAAATTATTCAAAAACAGGAATACTATCCGGTGGTGCAATGTTTAAATCACAAGAACAAGCACCTCTTAATGAGAAAAGCACAATTCAACCACTGCGATTTCAATCACAACCAACTCACCAATGAGTCAAGTGGTCCACTGATGCTTCTGCAACCAGCTCCCCTCTCTCTAGATGCACTTTCCAAATTAAAAAGAAATGGCGACCAGCCCTAATATCCAGCAACAAAAGAATGTAATATCTATCATCATCGTCATCAAAATACAGCACTTAGAAACATTGATCAAATACAAATTTGGATAAAAGCATAACTCAATACCCCCTCAACCACGATTAGGTGAGATGACTCTGATGCTTCTTTCTCTGACAAATACACGTGTGGAAAACGCTAAACACGAGAAAAAACAAAAGAAAAACAAAAAAAATAAAATCTTCAAGTATCCCAAGTCCAAACTTAGATTAAGTTGAAGAATTAAAAAAAGCAAGTCTAAATTAAGATTAAACTAACAGTAAGATCCAAAGAGAAGCAATTAAGTACCTTATCCAACTCATTTAAGAGACGAAAACTTTCCGTAATCAATTCCAAGGATTTCCCAACCCTCAAGACTTGAAACACCGCCTCACACATTTTGCTGCTTCGTAGAACAATTTCCAAAATATCAACCAAAAGGAAATTTACAGATACTATTTTTTTTATGATTTGACAAAAATTAAAAAGAAAATTAATTACCTTGTTGGAGGATTTTCATTAACAACGCAAGCGCTGCGAACTGCTTCCAGAAATGCAAGCCCTAGCGTTTCAATTTAAAACGCGATTAATTAAAAAATAATCATCTTATAATAATAATAAAAAAAGGTGTGGAAAAGGCTTACTGTCATCATTGGCGTCTGGTGTGTGTTTAGAATCGGAGGCAGAGTCGAGGATCGCTAAAAGGTTCTCTTCGATGCCTGCGCTCTTCATCATTCTTCTCTCCGCTAGAAACCCTAGGAGGAGGAATTGTTAAATTTGGGCTTCAATATGGCCGCCAAAACATATTTCTATTATTTCCCGCCTAAAACCTGTATTGGATTTCCGTTGCCGGGACTTGAACCCGGGTCTCTCGGGTGAGAGCCGAGTATCCTGACCAACTAGACTACAACGGATTGTTGACGGGCTTCTGATCCTTTTAAATATAATTAAATATAACAGTGAAAGATAGCTTCAATCATTAGTCTTGGATGTATAGTAAAGTAGATTTGATTATTGATGTGAAGGTCGGGAATTTCTATATACATTAAATAAATCTGGAAAGTAAATATTCATTTTGTGCACAAAAACAATTTTATAAAATAAGGTTTTTTTTAATTAAAATTATCGAAGTGTTTTATTAAAAAAAAAATACATAATTATTCAATTATTAACATCATATCTATAACAAAGTGGTCGGAAGTTCATTTTAAGTTAAAGACCATAAAAATATAAATAGTTTAACATTTATCTCCATCCAGTTGTCCTGTCTCCATAAATATACAGACTCATAATACATTCTACATCATCAACACACTTTATTATTACAATATTTTTCTGTAATAAATTCACAAAGCAAATAAAAAATGTAAAATAAATTTAAAAAACAACAAAAATGGAGTATATAACTAGGAAAGTAGTGAGAAATTAATTGTTATTCACTTCATGTAATAAAAAAAATACTTTCAAAATGAATTTTTAAGATTCCAAAGTGATAGACAACCTTAATTAGTTGTAGCCTGAAGATGGTGTTGAACTATATATTTGGCCATTAAATGAGGTAGATGTAATTGAGCCAGCTTTACTGTAACTAACATGGTTGGCATTGGAGTAAATAGATAACAATATAGATCTGTCTGTGATGCATAGCTGGAAAACACCGTACGTGGCAACAACTATGGATATTTTCGACTCCATGACGACGTCGTTGGTTTTTATATCTTCAGACTCGATGCCATTTTCTTCCTTCCCTTCTGTAGCGTCTATACACTCGTGGAATCTGAAGCGACTAATCGTTTGTTATTCCCGCCACCTGCATGAATGAGTAGATGACTGTGGGCCGCCTCTCTACAAGGTCCTTGCTAATTGCTTCTGCTATGGAGTTTTCACGGGAACCTTTCGAGGATACCGGCCGGAATCTGCGAACTATATATAGGCTTGGAGTTCACAAAACTCCTAATATACTTGCTATGGGAGTTTACACGGGAACCTTTTGAGGATACCGGCCGGAATCTGCGAACTATATATAGGCTTGGAGTTCACAAAACTCCTAATATACTTGCTATGGGAGTTTTCACGGGAACCTTTCAAGGATACCGGCCGGAATCTGCGAACTATATATAGGCTTGGAGTTGGAGTTCACAAAACTCCAAATTAATATACTTGTCTAATGATCCAAACTCCTCAATGATCTGGCATCGACAAAACCTGTAAGAAGTTAGTTACAAATGATAAGCATAGCAAATTAATATATGAAGTACGCAATCACGTCTGACGACAGTAATAAAAGACTGGAAGTCATAAAGTCGGATAAATAGATTGTGAGTTACCGGCCAGGCAAGCTTGCACCTTGAAGAAAACGAATAATTAGGTTGAATGAGCTTGAATCTTGAAGAAATCGAATAATTAGGTTGAATATTGCGTAACTCTTGAGGTAAGTTAAAGATAATAAAGTCAAACTATGGTAACATTAATTATAGCATGTCCAGTAAACTTACCAAAGTCAAGCTGTGTGGTTGTAATAATATAGTTTGTCCTATAATTAAGCTTCATAAAAATTGTAGTGGAAATCATAACAGCCACTCAACTACTTTTCTCCAAACCAAATTGATCATCAGATGATCATTAAGCTCATGTTGTGTGCCATTTAAATACTTTCACTAAAAACTCGATTTTTTTCTGTCTTTAGTTTTGTATGTCAGCTCTATAGTAACGGTGTGCATATAATAACATACACTAAATTCGGTTTTAGGGTTACCTTTTTTTTTACTAAACTATAGAGGCCTGGGTTGTATGAAGAAGGCCAAAAGTAAAAGGAAAGTACCTCTTGCTTCTTCTTTTTTATTAACGTTGGTTTTTGAGTCAGCTTGCGCATATATCGACTAATCTTACGGGTTCTAAAATTAATGATCATGTAAATTTTTAATGATTATCATTTTAATAACTACAAGGTTTAAACCTGAAATAATAGGAGAAACAAACATTTTTATCCAATTTTTTTATATCTGAGCCACCTAGATGGTTAATAATTAACCTCTTGCTTTCTTTATATATGACTAAGTAGCTCTTGTCTCTCGTGTATAACCTTCAAGATCAAAACGCGCCTATCTCTAAGAGATGCTGAAAGATGAAAAATATGGATATCACATGCCAATTAGTAAGTTCACTAATATTAAATATTATCGGTCATACATGACTACTTCAGAGTGTGAAATTTCCAGAAAGGAACGAGAAAAAAACAGGAAATTCCCCACCATCACATTCTCTTGGGGGGGTTAAATGAAATTTAGTCCCTGATGACAGCATCGACTATAGGACGAAGGGACTTAAAAACATTGCTGTATGTCTGCTCAGTTGGATGTATTGAATCCCAAAATACGTACTTTGATGCATCAGGACACAAATATGATTTTGGATTGCACAAGACTGCTGTTTCCATGTAACCGGTTCCACAGCAGCCAAGACTCACTTCATCAAATGCTTGAAAGGGAGGGAGAAAAAAGTAGTTAATAACATAATTCTCAGTTTCATTACAGAGCTCAAATTGATTAGGCTAAGATTGATTAGAGAGTTTATATATATACACTTACCAGACCTTCCTAGCCCTTGGATCATGTCGGTCATAGCACCGTACGTGTCAGTCAAATAGATCCTAACACCATGTTTTGCTAATCGAATTTGCATGAGATTTAACTCATTTTGGAGCAACAGGTTGAACTGTCTTCCAACGGAGGAGAAATAATCAATACAACCACGTTCTGAAATGGCATGGTTCGAGAAAAGGGTGATAACGACGGGCAGGCAGCCCATCGGAGGTAGTGCACCGATTAGGATTCTTCTTGCTCCTTGCTCAAACAAATCCTTGTATCGTCGTCACATAGTTTAGTATCAGTTAATTATATTTTTCATGGATTAATTATCATAATCTAAAATATTATAGCATGTGTTTTCAAGCACAATAATTTCAAACCTTACAATATGGGATAAATGCCCCGTATTTATTCCAAATATTTAAAGTTGACAGATGATGGTGATGCATACATAGCTTGGCGAAGGGCCTAGGTAGACAGTGTAATGAATTGATTAATTAATGTTGTGGTCCTTGCAGACCTCCTCTTCTTATCTTTGGAAGACACTATCCTTTGCTTTCCTTTTCACTTTAAATAATCTTAATTGTTAACGAGAACATGACTTCTAAAATGTGATAATTATTTTTTAACTATAATTCAAAAGTTTTTTTCATAAATAATCTGTAAAACCAATTAAAGTAACATCAAACTATTTGCAATGAATATCAATTAACTTATTATATATATAATGAACCGGTAAGATTGTCAACTGGCCAGTACAGCATTGAAAAAACAAAAATAATAAGTGAATAAATAAATAAACTAAAATATCAGAAGTTGAACTGTGAATGGAGCCAAACCTGAACGAATTGTGTAGCTGTTTGTAGGATTAATTGCTGGTAACCTGAGATGGAGTAGGTTTTTCGTCGGATTGGCAGAGTAAAATAATTGATAACGAAGTCATTCGTGCCAGCACTGACGATAAACAATGCCTTCTTGATATGATTTTCCGTCTTCTTCTTTCCAATTGCAGACTCCAGTCTTTTTTTGTACTCTTTAAAGTACTCCAATTGCTTTGGTATGTCGACCACATTCTGCTCAAGAACATGAGAAACCATGGATTGAACATATTCTGAATTTAATTAGCTCCCAAATGGATATATCATATAAATTAGATCCAACAATTTTTTTTTATTTCTTTTTTTATTAAAATCTAGACAACATGATCTATCTATATCACGGAAGGTTTTTCATTTATAAACCATATTAATTTCTCACCTACCATCACTTCCTTTGATCATTGAATTACGAATGTCTCTTTCCCTAATGTTTCTTTCCAAGTTGTTTCCTTGTCCGTTGGCCCGACTAGGTGGATAATGCTGTGATACGCAGATTTGAAATTATAAGAATCAAACCCAGATCATGCATCGAAGACACACGAAGATTGAATCTGATCCTATCTCATTTCCATGCTTTGTAAGGGATCAAGGCAATGGCTACCGGTTACTTAATTCTTCTCATGCATGTTTCTACTGTTAAGAAATCATCTCACCTAATTGATTAAGTTATTAGATGAGACCCCAGAATATAATTTATATTATTCTCTAACACACCTCTAAAGTAAAAATTCTTTGGACTTAAAACTTGCACAAACTCATATTACCTTGTGCCTGATTTTTATCAAATAGAATGAAAGTGGTGAGATTTGAATTTGTGACCGTTGAGTCAATAAGGTTGTGATATCATGTTAAAGAAACATCTCATCTAAAAATTTAAGTTGTTAGATGAGACTCCAAAATATAATTTATATTATTCTCTAACATCTACAAGTATATTTTGAGACCTGAAACATAGCCTGGCCAAAAATAAACCAACCAGTCTTATACCATCTATCAAATGAAAACTATAATATTTATACGGTAGTCATCAAAGATTCTAAATATCTAATTATCATTACATGTATTGCTAGTCTTATAGCATTGAGATTCTTACGGTTAAGAAATCATCTCACCTAAAAGTTTAAGCTCTTAGGTGAGATTCCATAATATGATTTATATTATTCTCTAACACACTCTCTCAAGTGAAAGCCTTTTGGACTTGAAACTTGCACAGACCCACATTACCTTGTGCTTGATTTTTATCAAATAGAATGGAGGTGATGAGATTCAAACTCATGACCGCTGGGTCAACAAAACTTTGATAACATATTAAAGAACCATCCCACCTAAAAACTTAAACTTTTAGGTGATACTACAGAATATGATTTATATTATTGTGTAAAACTTACTGGACATTAAGTAAATAATAACAGTTAAAAGCTGTGTGTTTTTGTGGTTTGTGTAAGCGAGAGCGAGAGAGACGTACGGATACTTTTGGTGTAAGAGGATCAAATCCAGAGCCGGCCGATGCAAAACTAACTCCAGTCAGAAGCTCATCAATGCTAAGAGTAGGGTCTAAATACGGCGGCACAGACTCTTTGATACCAATATATGAAGCTGAGACAAGTTTAAGGAATTAATTATATTCATGTTCATACACTCACACACACACACACAACATTCACCAATAATAATCAATAATTTACCAACAAAATCAGTGGTTAGCCGCCCGTTACTGAACCTTCCTGTCGGGACTTGGTTTGCAAAATCCTGTCCATAAGGTGCAAAATTAGCTCTAAAAACTGTTTTCACGTAGTTGTTGTTTCCAGGATCGACCGTCGAGTCTCCGAACACTATGACAGCCGTCGCTGAATTGTTGGAAGCTGTCGGATTTGCAAGGGCCTTGGAAAATATATCAGGAACGAAGATTAACAGACAGAAAAGGAGACGAAGAAGATGTTGAAGGAGATGATGTTTAGTGCAGTCCCTCTCCATGAACGCTGGCCGTAGATTTTATAACAAGAAATGATGAGCTTACTGGAGTTCTATTGATCAGTCTTGAATGGATTGGCAAGAACAAGACTAATTTCCTCTGATCAATTTATAGGTCTCGATCCCATAAGTTTGTGTTTTCGTGGTGGGTCACGTACCAGTTGAATTTGCTGACAGAAATGCCCTTGTTTTATCCTAAATATTCACATCTTCAATGGCTGGTCGGTTCTTCAGCTGCGTTGGTTTGAAAATAAAAATTACCTGCTGAACCACCCTTGCCAACTTAACGCTCTTGGTGGAGATTTGGGGAAAATCGAAGGGCAAAACGATGTCGCAGCTAGACAGACCACCGTAGTGTTATTATACCCCATGTTAAGATGAAATGGGACAACGATTGGGACTATAATAAAGTGAATTTTAATTGGGTTTTTTTAACACAAGGAAAATAAATGCGGTAAGTGTTGTTAATGCACTTTATTTATATTAAAAAATAATTATAAATTGAAAAACTGATATATCCATATAATAAAATAAATTGAGAATCATATACTTTAATAAATGTCAAGAAAGTGTCACATGTAGGATCTCGAGTTAAATTTTTAGTATAGTAGAAAAATATAACCATGTTTCGTGTGCATTTTATTGTATCATTATTTTTAATTAAGAAACATAAAAAAATTGATTTCACTTAATGATATAATTTCTAAAACGTATGAAGTGGTAAATTGAGAGAGAGTTACTAATGCTGATAAATTCTAAATAAAAAAAAAATCATTCCCATAAAAATAAAATACATATAAGTATAATATTTAATCCCAAATTTCTACTTTAATTTACACCCTTTTATTTATTTATTTTTCTTATCTTAAACGTTACATTTTCCTACCAAGAAGAAATATTCATTTTCATAAACATATCAAGAAAATGAATTATTTATATAAAACAAAAAATTATTATAAATAAATTAAAATAATCTCAAGAATCTCTTGTCCTTTCCTCTCACATCATTCCTTGTCATCCCAACTCGAGAGGATGATCATTATGATGTCGTATACAAACTAGAAAATGATAACTCCTCATGCATAAGTGTTAATTTTTCCAATCACACATAAACCTCTAGATTCGATGAGAAATTAATAATTTATCCTGTAACTATCGATCACGATCTGTGAAAGTTGACAGATGATGGTGAACATACATAGCTTGGCGAAGGGGCTACGTAGATAGCGAAATGAATTGATTAATTACCGATGTTGTGCTTCTTGTTTGAAACACTCTTGCATGTGTAACAATCTTAATCGTTAAAATCTGTTTAGTAAAATATAATATTTAATTGGTATGTCGACCACTTTCTGCTTAAAAACATGAGAAACCATGGATTGAACATTTGTATATGAGGCAACATAATTTTTTTTATTTCTTTTTCTATTAAAATCTAGACAACATGATCTATCTATATCACGGCAGATGTTTCATTTATAAACCATATTGATTTCTCACCTACCATTACTGCCCTTTATCTTTCAATTACGAATGTCTCTTTCCCTATGTTTTTTCCAAGTTGTTTCCTTGTCCGTTTGAAATTACAAGAATCAAACCCAGATCATGCATCTAAGACACACGAAGATTGAAATAAACACACCAGCAATATCAGAAATCAAAATCATTCAAACCTCTCAAGTGTTTTCCTAAAATATGAAGAAGAAGAAAATTCATCCACACTAAGATTGTATCAATAGCTTACTAACAATGATCCATCTATCGAATGAAAACCATAATAGTTATGCGTTAGTGATGAAAGATTCTAAATATCTAATGATCATTCCGTGTATCTGCGAGCGTTCTACCATTAAAATTCTTACAAGACAGTAAGTAAATAACAGCGATAATATTCTCTGTGTATTTTTGTTTGTGTGTAAGCGAGAGTGAGAGAGACGCATGGATAATTTAGGGGTGAGAGGATAAAACCCGAAGCCAGCACATGCAAAATTAACTCCAGTCGTTTTCTCCTCATTGCTAAGAGCAGGGTCTAATTAAATTCAGAGGTACAGACTCTCTTTGATGCCGATAGATCAAGCTGAGTCAAACTCAAAGAAGTAATGATATATATATATATATATATATATATATATATATATATATATATATATATATATATACACCTTACCGATAAAATGATCAGGGGTTAGCCGGCCATTACTGATCGAAGCTTTAAGAACTGTTTTCACGCAGTTTGTTATTTCCAGGATCGACCGTCGAGTCTCCGAACAGTATGGCAGCCGGAGCTGAGTTATTGGAAGCTGCTGGATTTGCAAGGGCCCTGGAAAATATATTATGAACGAGAATTAACAGATAGAAAAGGAGACGAAGAAGCTGTTGAAGGAGAAGCTGTTTAGTACAATCCTTCTCCAGTTGAATTTGCTGACAAAAAAACCCTAGTTTTTTTCTTTCTAAATCACATGTCCAGTAGATGGTTCGGAAATAAAAATTAATGAATTTAAATTATATTATCTTTTGTTGAATTTTTATATAGTTTTTAATTTTTTGGTCGTGAAGATGTCCTCTCTACTATCTATAGTAGGACATTAATAATATTAGATTTGCATTGTCTGCTCACTCCCTAGAAAGTAGAAACTCACCACCATAAACATCATCTCCCAAATAAAGCTGGACAACGACCGAAGAATTGCTTTGATGAAATCGAATACTGGCCACTAAAGTCATGTTTTGCAAAGCATTAGTGATCTTTGAACTTAGGGCTACGTTGTTGTCCGTTCGGCCACAAATTAGGTCACTATCAAACTTACTTAATTATCAGCCAAAGAAATGTCATTGACATGTCATATTCCCATTAAAAAATAAAAAATATGATACCCGAACTATAATGTGAATTTAATTATATGGAATCCTCTATTGATAATTTGGTCAAATGAACACATCCTCTTTTGAATCTTTAATCCATCAATCCATTGTATTGACCATGATCTTTTAATTAGTTGAAAGCAGCTAGAATTACGATGACTCATGTTCACTTGATTCCGCACTATACAAATTATGGTCAAGTTAATGGAAAATATATACACAAACAGAGCTTAAATGACTAAAATTTAAAATTAAAAGGTTTGATTCAGCTAAACTAAATTTCTAGTAAAGGGTATATTTGAACAAATTCAAATAGTTAAGGGGACAACAATTAATAAATTAATGTCAGAAGATAACCTATAACTGCAAGCTTGTTGGTCATTAGGCAACGAATTCTATATATTGACCCCATAAATTAAATAGAATACGTACACCAAAATGTTTTTTCCTACCCAATTAACACATTATTGTTAAAATATTTAGGAACCTTGCCAACTATATTATAGATTTAGGAACTTAATGTAGGACTAAAAACAATTAAAAGTAATTAAAGAACAATTTTCACTCCTTAATTACTCCTAATGCCAGGGCTGTCTCTTGATTTTAGCTTGCATCTGTAACATTTAGGATTGATTTTATTTATTTATTTCAATCATCATTTTATTTTAGGAAGCCTTTCCCGTCGTGTAGTGGGTGCAACATATCACATGCATAGTTATTTCTCCATTAAATCTTATTGGTCCTACATGAGGATTTCGGACTGTGCAATTTCCCTAAAGGAACCGGGGGGGGGGGGAAGCGGAAATTCCCCACCACAACATTCTCTAGGATGAAAAATAAATGAATTTCAGTCCCTGATGATGGCATCAATTATAGGACCCACCGACTTAAGAACATTGCTGTATGCCTGCTCAGTTGTATGTATTGAGTCCCAAAATATGTATTTTGAGCAGGGTTATTAATATCGTTTTATTTCGGTAGAAACCACCGAAACGTTTTGTACCAGTCAAAAAAACTAAACTAAACAGCAATATTTTTGTCTCGGTTTAAATTCTAGTCCGTATCGAAAATTTCAGCAAAATACCATCTGAAACACCCTAAAATCACGCCGGCTGTTCCGTTTCGACTGAAGAGAAAAGATTCATTCTCCGCGTGTTAATCTCCCGCCCGCTTGCCTGACCAAAATTCACAAGCAAATTAATGTCTGCACCGCACTTCTACAGTAGTGATGTGACTTTGGCCATATATATATATATATATACTAGACAATGCCCCTGCGCTTCGCCGCGGGCGGCACAATATTTTTTTCAATGTAAAAAATATTATTTGTGTGTATTTTTTTTCTTATAAAATAAATTTAGCTAAAATAATAAATCTATGCAGAATTCATGTCAAGTGCAAGTTTTCAATAAAATATATGAATTTAAAATCAATATAAATTTATCTGTTTAGTAGTTTCAAACGAAATAACCAGCATAAATTTATCATCATCATTAAATAAGCAAGAAAACTCAGATATCTGAATTATTCAGTTCACTGTATTAAGATTAGTTCATTTTATAATTCAATTTAAATAAAACTAAAATAAAATATAAATTGTGAAAATACTCACAATAATAAAATTAAAAAAAATAAGTTGTTAATTTTCTATTAATAGAAAGACGAAAACATAGATTGAAAATTCATCCTGACGTTATTGTCATTATCATTGCTATAAAAGCTAAAATAATTACCAACATTACTGTCAAAACAATTGAAATAATTAAATTGCCCTGGAAAATTAAAAAAAAAAGCAAAAGATTTCTATAAAGAAAACAATAAAAAAAATAATAACTAAAATTATCATTATTATTGCATAAATAATAAAATTATAAAAATCATATAATCTAAAGAACAAATAAAGAAAAAGGAAAAAAACGAATAAAGGGAAAAATAGAGTAATATTACTTTTAAAATGATCACCGATATAAATTAAAATTTCAGGAAAATCTTAATAAAAAATCAAAAGATTTTTATAAAAAAATAATAACTAAAATTATTTTATAAAAAGAACAAATAGAAATAAAAGAAAACATCTAGCCATGGCTCCCGCACCTTGTCGCGGGAGGAATCATATTTTTTTGAACGTAAAAAAATATTTATTATGTATGATTTTTTTTATCATTGCATAAATTTAGAAAAAATAATAAATCTGTATATAATTTGTATGAAGTGCAAGTTTTTTATAAAATATATAAATTTTACATGAATATAAATTTATTTGTTTAGTAGGTTTCAATGAAATAACCAGTATAAAATAAGTTATAATTTTCTATAAACAAAAAGATGAAAACATAAATTGAAAATATATCCTAATGTTATTGTCATTATCATTACTACAACAGTCAAAATTATTATTAACATTGCTGTCAAAATAATTAAAATAATTAAATTGCCCTGAAAAATTATTAAAAAAAGCAGAAGATTTATAAATAAAGCAATAAAAAACCAATAACAAAAATTATCATTATTATTGCGTAAATAATACAATCATAAAAATCATTTAGATTGATTAACAATTTAGATTGAAATCTTAGGATTGAATCGATTAAAAAAATTCTCAGGGAAAAAAATATTAAAAAACTAAAAGTATAGATGTATAAATACGATTATACAATAATCATGATAATTTCCGTTGTTGTTTTTTTAATAATTTTTCATCTATACTTTTAAAATGACCTAATCCAAAGGAAAAAAAGAAGCAAAAAAGAAAACAAATGAAGAAAGAGAAAGCAGGAGCAATATTAATAGTAAAATGATTATTATAATAGCTACAACTATTATCAATATTACTGTCAGAATAATTCAAATAATTAAATTGTCCTGGAAAATCATTACAAAAAAGCAAAAGATTTATTTGGCTTGAAAAAGAACTTAATTGCCTTGAAAAATTAAAAAAGAAACAAAAGATTTATAAAAAACAGTAATAAAAAACCAATAACGAAAATTATCATTATTATTGTGTAAAGGATTGAACCGATTAAAAAAATCCCAACAAAAAAACCTATAAAAAAACTAAAAGTATAGATGTATAAATACGAATAAAAAATATACATTGTCTAAGATTTAAAAAAAAAGACTAAATGAAATAATATAAAAAACCCTCGAATAATCAAATAAAAAATAAATAGTTAAATTTCTATCAACAAAAAGATGAATACATAAATTAAAAATCTGTCCTTATGTGATTATTATTATCATTACTATAATAGCTAAAATTATTACCAACATTACTGTCAAAACAATCTAAATAAATAAATTATCATGAAAAATCATTAAAAAAAACAACCATTTAAATTATCATGGTCATTGCATAAATAGTAACATCATAAAAATCACCCAATCCAAAGGAGAAAAAAAAGAAGCAAAAAACAAAACAAATGAACAAAGAGAAAGAAGGAGCAATATTAATAAAAAAGGAATTCAAATAATTAAATTGCTCTAGAAAATTATTACAAAAAAGCAAAATATTTGTATAAAAAACAATAAAAAAATCAATCAATAAAAAATACAAAATACAAAATAAACATTATTAAAAAAAATTGAATTAATAGCAAATAAAAAATTAAAAGAATAAGGACCGAAATGAAAAATAACATATATAAAATTAATTCCAATTGAAGGATAAAATGAAAGAAAAAAATAATTGGAGGACCAAAAATAAATAACCAGCAAAAAAAATATTTCATGGAAAAAAAAAATAATTAGAAAAAAAAAGGTAATAAAAAAAAAAGCAATAAACGAAAACAATATGCTGAAAGTGGGAATCGAACCCACGCCTCTCAGAAGACAGCCTTAATGGCGCTGCTTCGGACCAATCGGCTACCTCAACATATCTGTCATAGTCAACGAAATTATGTATTAATACTTGAATTTAGTGTGGGCAAAATAAAAAACTGATGAAAGTGGGATTCGAACCCACGCCATTTCTATTAATGCCGCGCGCCTTAGCCAACTCGGCTACCTGAACATCTCGATCATTGTTAATGACAATATATATAAATAGTAATTGTTACTGTGGATTCAAACAGTAAAACCACGACGCGTTTTATATATATGTATAATATATGAGATGTATTGAAAATGTGAAAATAAAAATTAAAAAAATATATATTATAAGAAAATAAAAATGTTATCAAATTGGATTTTATAAAAAAATAAAATTATATTTCATTTTTTTTGTTTTTTAAGTTTTTTTATATAAGTAATTAATTAATTATATATGAATAATACAACTCTGAAACAGCACATCAAAATATTCCAAAACTAAAATATTTTATATCAATAAAAAAAAATAGCAACCGAAATAATATTGACAACATTTGAGTGTTGTTTCCGAGTAACATGTTCCACAGATCTCGGCATTCTCTTTCATTTTTGTCTTCTTGAGAAATCAAAAAGGGAAAGAAGGATGGCGTTAGGAACGCCACTGTCTTTTGTCTCCTGTTTCTGTCTTTTGCTATAGCTTATGGTTTAATTCATTATGCATCGATGTCATTTAATAAATCTCAAAAGTCTATTAAAAAATTTAAAATTGTTTAAATATATTAAATAAATAAATTTATATCAATTTACAATTTATATATTTTATAAAAAAAAACTTGTATTCTACATGAATTTTGTATGAATTTATTATTTTATCCAAATTTATATTAAAAAATTCATACAATTAAAAAAAATTATATTGAAAAAAATATGTTTTCTGGCAAGTAGATATGTAGATAGGGTACTGAATTAATTAATGCTGTGGTTCTTGCGGACCTCTTCTTTTCTTTGGAAGACACGCTTGCATGTCTGCTTTCCTTCTGAATTTAAATAATCTTAATTGTCAGAATGTATTTGACATGACTTAAAAATTAATATTTAATTTAAATTATAATTAATAAAAAAATCATAAGTAATTTATGAAAAGAATTAAAATAGTCTTAAGTTAGGAATATATGTAAATATTATTCAAATTACTTTCTAAAAACAATAAATATAATATACATTAGAATTCTAAAGTAAAAGACTTCAACTTTAAATGAAATCAAAAAAATATATCTTTTTACTCATTTATGTGTTAAACTTTAAATTTAAGTGGAAAATAATTTCTAATCAAATATATTTATAACCTCCTTTAAATTTAATAGTTAGAATTAAACATTAACTTGAATAAATTTGAGAAGCCATATTAAAGTTCCCATGATATAAATAAAAAGGGATGAACAAGCTGGGATTTGACTGCAATCCAGCTTTCTGTTTTCTTAACGCAAGCCATAGTCCCACAGGAAGAAACATGTACAGGTCATGAATGGCATGCCGTTCGATAATAAATACAAATTTATAACCATATAGCAGATGACTAAAAGTTTAGCGTGAAGAGATTTGTTTTTTTTTTTTTTTAATTTTGAGCCCTGTGATTATCAATATAATAACCACTAGAGATTTATATAATTATTAACTTCAGTATCTGTGAAATTAGTAGAGGTATGCGGAAACTGACCCAGACATCCATGTTAATAAATTTTTTTTATAAATTTACTTAATTTTCTTCCAAAATAATCCTTCTTTTTTTTTTTCTTTTGGACAAATTTATGGATCCCTACCCAAATATATACAACTAGTTATATTGCTCGCATTACGTTGCGGGCCGAGTAAATAATTTTTACAATTGTTGGCATTGAAACAATTAATAGATTTTGCTACTTCAAAAATAAAATATAACATCTATACATGCAACGTTTGATATAATAAAACACTTCAACACACTTTATTATAACAATAACAACAACATCGAAGGCCTAACATCTAAAAATATCATTACTATTATTTTTAAAACAATAAAAATTATTAAATTATCCCGAGAAAAAAAAATGAAAACATTAACAAAAGAAAAAGAAAGAAAAAACTAAAATTATTATTATGCGTTAATAGTGGGGGGGAAATTCAATCAAAGAATAAAAAAAGATCCAATAACTTTAACAAAAAAAAAATGAAAAAAAAATTATTAACTAAAAAAATTATTTGACGTGAAAATATAATAAAAACTAATAAAAAACAACCAAAAGAAATAATTTAAAAAAAAAATAATGTTGTCACCGCTATAATGGTGATGGTAGAGTAGTGGTTGAGGTGATGATGATGATGGAAAAAAAAAATTAATGTGTAATTAATAAAAATAATACATCATTTTAAGAAAATACTTCATATTCCTTGTTTTTATTATTTTCTTTCCCTCATGAGAAAATACGTTTAATTTCCTTGACCACTTTTCATTTTCTCAACCAATTAAATGCCTATAAGATCGAATAAAACTTCATTTCTCATTCCCTCCATCTCATTCCTTATTACCAAACAAGACCTAGGAGAAATTCTTTTATGTGAAATCTTCTCCATTAATTTTATTATTATTGTTTCTTTCAACTCATAACGTTCATGACCAGACCTGAATCATTTTATCAGATAATGAAGCCCATTATACAGAAAGACAGGCTTCTATTCCATGAGATCAAATCAGGCTCGATAGTCATACAAATCGAAGTCCAACTGAGTATACCACCATAGATTTTTTTTTATCTTACCACCTCAGATTTCTGAGTAAAAAAGGAAAAACAAAATCCTAAATTAAGGTACATGCTAAAAATGGGACCCAGTAAAAGTGTGGGACCAGTGGCACAACTTTGTATAGTATCCCTTAAAAAACAGGCTAATTTGCAAGGATCTGAGATCATTTCAGTATGAACGAAGCAAAAGAGTTGATAAATTGATTAAGCATCCCAGGCACTAGATTATTCCTGAGGCGGCCGATCCTGACGTAGCCCTTTGACACTGCAGTTTTCTCGCATCAATATTACAAGGTTTCTCTCTACAATGCATTGAATCTATACAGCTTCATCTGTATAATCCAAGGTTGTCAATATAGAGTTTCACAATTGTGAATAATATTCAGCATAATTTGTTATTGATTTGGGTTACAATTTATACAAGAGATTACACAATTGAAAGCCTAAATTGTAGATGTTCTAACGTTAACAAACTAACGGCTACTATTACATTTACTGTCAAAATATACAAAGAAAGGAAACTGCCATATAGAGTTTAAGGTGACAGTTGAGTATTTGATTTGGGTTCGATTGTTTCCTTAATACGCCCCCGCAAGAACGGGCTACCATCGGGATAGGCCGAGCTTGTTGCATAGATAAGAGGTCCTTTGCCGTGAGAGAGGCTTTATGAGGAGATCCGCAAGTTGATCATTTGTGTGCACATGTCGGACATTGAGAAGCTTTTTGGCGACCAGATCACGTATAAAGTGAACGTCAAGCTGGATGTGTTTCATCCTGGAATGTTGAACAGGATTAAAACTTAGGTGAGTAGCTCTCAAGTTGTCACACAGAAGCAATGGTGGCTGTGATAAAGGAACTTTGAGTTCGTGGAATAAGGATAACAGCCACATAGATTCAGTAGCAGCCATGGCAACAGCCCTATACTCAGCTTCGGTTGACGAACGAGCGGTGGCACGTTGCTTTTTGGAGCTCCAGGATATAGGTGTGCTGCCGAGAAAGATGAGGTATGCTGAGGTGGACTTGCGATCATCTAGACTCCCAGCCCAATCGGCATCTGAAAAACAAGTGAGAGTTGTGTTAGATGCTTTATGAATATTTATGCCATGGAATATAGTGTTCTTCAAGTATCGCAGCAGGCGCTTAGTGGCTGTCCAGTGGTTTTGAGTGGGGCTGTGCATAAACTGGGAGAGTTTATTGACAGCGAAGCTAATGTCAGGCCGAGTTAATGAAAGGTACTGAAGTGCGCCAATCATGCTGCGATATTCAGTTGGATTAACTGGAGAGGAGCCATCTGCAAGTTTCAGAGGGGCAGAGGTAGACAGCGGAGTTGTGACATCTTTTGCACCATCCATGCTTGATTTTGACAGTAAATCCCTTATGTATTTGTGTTGAGTGAGAAATAGACCATCTTTTGTAGGGATAACTTCAACACCGAGAAAGAAACTCAGGGGCCCCAAGTCCTTTAGTGAGAATTTCTGTCTAAGCTGAAAAATAAGACTAGCAACAAAATCTGAATTGTTTCCTGTAATGATTAAATCGTCAACATAAACTAAGCAATAAGCCAATATTTTTCCATCATGAAAAACAAATAAGGAAGCATCAGATTTTGCATTAAGAAAACCAAAGTCACATAAAGCTTGTTTAAGGGCAGTATACCATGCCCTAGGGGCTTGTTTTAACCCATAAATGGCTTTGGTGAGGCAGCAAACATGATTTGGTGTTTCCGAATTGCAAAAACCAGGGGGCTGATGCATATAGACTTTTTCACTAAGATGCCCATGCAAAAATGCATTATTTACATCTAATTGTCGCAGGGACCATCCATTCATAACAGCTAAGGTGAGTACAGTGCGAATGGTGACGAGTTTTACTACAGGACTAAAGGTCTCTGTGTAGTCTAATCCGGGTCTTTGATTAAACCCTTTGGCCACAAGTCTGGCCTTAAATCTGTCAATTGAACCGTCGGCATGCCTTTTAATTCTAAACACCCATTTGCAGCCAACAATGTTACAATCGGGGGGAGGGGGTACAAGCTGCCATGTATTGTGGCGCATGAGGGCTGTTAACTCAGACGACATGACATCACGCCACCTAAAATCAGCTAAGGCTGAGGTAATAGATGTGGGTTCCAGTGAAGGGGGTAGAGGGGTGCTTGGTTACCACAAAGGATTTTTTTGGTTTATATATATTGTTCATCGATCTGGTAACCATGTTGTGTGTGCGTAGTGTATCATGCTCAACAGGTGGTGCTGGAATAATTGAAGAAGAAGAGGGAAGAGTACTTACCTGGAGCGGCGACGGTTCAGACGGGGACACGATCACAGGCGATGATGATCGAGCGTTACCCACAACCGGAGAGGATGATGACGGGGGAACCAAGAGTATTGGGGAGGACTCAGTTGGTGTAGATGAGCTGAGGATGGTGGAATTTGGGTTTGGGTTTGGATGAATTGGTGGATTTGGGGGTTGGTCGGGTGGAGGTGAAAAATAGGGATTTGGAAATTGAATTGGGGATTTTTCGGGTGTGGCAAACGGGTCAATGTGTGGACATCCGGATTTTTTATTTTGGGGCTTTTGAAATGGAAAATCATTTTCATGAAAAATAACATGTCTTGATTGAAAAATTTTACCACTATTTGGCTCATGACAGAGATAAGCATTTTGTGAAAGAGAGTAACCTATAAATGTACACGGTTGAGCTTTTGGCTCAAGCTTGTGATGATTATAGGGTTTTGTTAAAGGAAAACATAAACACCCAAATTGTTTTAGTTTTAAATAATTTGGGTGTTGATTAAACAATTTTTGAAACGGAGATTTATTTTTTAAAGTTGAAGTGGGCATTCTATTTATAAGATAAGCCGCGGTTTGAAAAGCATAAGGCCAAAAAGATAAAGGCATGTGAGCATCAGTGAGAAGAGTAAGACCAGTTTCAACTAAATGGCGATGACGTCTTTCGGACATGCCATTTTGTTGAGGTGTGTGAGGGGCAGTGGTATAGTGACTAATCCCATGAAGTGAAAGATAAGGTTTGAGACCAATGTACTCCCCACCATTGTCGGAGTAAAGACTTTTGATTTTAGTGTTAAATTTATTTTCAACAAGATTTCGAAATTGAGGAAAAATTTTATGAACACTAGATTTATGAGAAATGGGATATAGCCATATATATTTTGTAAAATGGTCTATAAAAAATCACGTAATATTTTGAACCTTCAATACCAATTTCATGAGATGGACCCCAAACATCAGTGTAAATTAGCTCAATGGGTGCAGTGCTGGTGAGACCATGATTATTGAAAGGTAAACGATGAGCTTTATTTTGGGAACATGAAATGCAAGGGGATACATGACCATTTTTATGAGTTGGTAAAGAAAAAGTAGAAATTAAATGGTTGACTAATTTGGACGCAGGATGGCCAAGTCTTTTGTGCCACCCATCAATAGAGGTACGATTGTGAACATAAGCCACAATTTTATTTGACGACGATGGTAGGTTTTCCGGAAATGGGTACACTCCATCTTCACATGCGCCTTTGAGCAATGTCGCCCCCGTGATCCGATCCTTCACCAAAAAATAATCAGGGTGAAATATTAGATAAACACCATTCTGTTTAGTAAAATGATGAACAGAAATAAGATTTTTATGAATTGTGGGTACACATAAAGTATCATAAAGATTAAATTTACGATTTGGAGAATTAAGTGATAGTGAACCAATGTGAGATACGGGCAAACCTGTTCCGTCACCAATGACCACTTCATCCGTGCCATCATATTCAGAATGAATTGATAGTTTTGACAGATCCGTAGTCATATTGTGGGACGCTGCTGAGTCAACTAACCATTGGTGATTTTTTTCATAATTAGATACTGCACAATTGGCAGTAAATTCTCCGGATGACATTTTTGGGCAATTTCTTGCCGTGTGGCCCAATTGGTCACACCATTGACACTTGGGCTGGTATCTCCTTGGGCCAGAATTTGGGGGCCCATTTCGGTGAAGCCCATTGCTTGTCCCGTTTCTTTGAAAGCCATTATTTGCCCGATTATTGCTGGCATTAAAACGCTGTCGGTTGGGATATTGATGTTGCGCTCGTCCCTGCCGAGAAGACTGATTTGCGCTGTGAGCGAAGTGAGATGGCGACCCAGAGGCACGCCCTTGCCGGTGAGAGTAGTTGGCAGTGGGAATGAAGCTTGAAGGCTGTTGATTTTGCAGCCTTTTTAGGTAGCTTTCATGACTGATTAGTAAGTCATGAAGTTCTTCAAAACTGAGGGATTTCTCCCGAGCACGAATGGGAGCAGCAATCTCCCTAAATTCTTGACCCAGGCCATTGAGGACGTAGAGGGTTAAATCATCCTCAGATACTCGGTGATCGATGATCGCAAGCTCATCTCGCAATCGCTTTCACGACTCGAAGAAATTCAGCCACTGTGCGATTTCCACAGGTGCTCAAGGTAAGATCTTCCTTGAGTTGCATTGCCCGTGTTCTGGACTTGCCTGCGTAGAGGCGATTCAACGATGTCCAAGCCTCATGGGAGGTTTTGCACGCTGCCAAGAGAGGAGTGATGGTGGTCGATGTGGATGACAGAATTGTGTGGAGAATTAGTTTATCTTGGCGAATCCAGTGAGAAATTTCGACTTTGGAGGAGGTGGGGTCTGCTAGATCGACCACTGGGCATGTTTTGGCCCCGGTAACAAAATCGATTAAATCATAACCGATTAGTAATGCCTCAAACTGAGCTCTCCATTGAGGAAAGGTGGAGGGGGTAAGCTTTTCATTGATGGTTGTGTGGCTGTTTAGGGTGATGATTTGTGGAGTTGCAGAGGAAGAGGATGATGCTGTGGCAGCCATGATACAGGTAATTGGATGTTTACTCGTTAGAGTTTAATTTGCTCTGATACCATATAGAGTTTCACAATTATGAATAATATTCAGCATAATTTGTTATTGATTTGGGTTACAATTTATACAAGAGATTATACAATTGAAAGCCTAAATTGTAGATGTTCTAACGTTAACAAACTAACGGCTACTATTACATTTATTGTCAAAATATACAAAGAAAGGAAACTGCCATATAGAGTTTAAGGTGACAGTTGAGTATTTGATTTGGGTTCGATTGTTTCCTTAATAGTCAATATCGTTCCGATCATCGTTCTGGTTTTTCTATTGAAATGGAACGTTTTAGTTTCGAACGGCGTGCCGTTTCGAGATTGTAATGTTCATATATAATTAATTATATATATATATAAAAAAAATTAAAATATTAATTTAACAAATATAATTTAAATTCAAGATAAATTACTGCTGATTCTCATGACGACATTCTTGATCGCCAAGAAATGAGCGCCAGAATTCTGAAAATGTTGGTCTTGTAGGGTAATTTAGATGGGAGGTTTGTTTTTCAAAACCAATGACTAGACCAGCACATCAACTTGATTCTTTTCTTGTTTGAGCATATCTAGTTTCAAAAAAAATTCAATCAAGCACTTCTGTCTAGTTTCCATCAATTTCTTTATTATTTGATGATGTGTTGCCTTTGAATTGCTACTGGTAGTCCAACTTTTTCTATTTTATTTTAGCCATTAACATGAAATTTAATATTTTTCATGTTAATACATCTTTTTTAGTGCTCAAATCAAGTGCCTTAGTCTATTTTTCATCTTCTAAGCCCTCTAAAATAATTATTATTAATAAATATAAATATTTTACATTAAATCAATATTTTTAAATAAAAACTCAAATAATAAAGTATTTTAAAGAGTGTTCTTTTAGTAAAATTACCCTCTAAAAATGTTATTTTTAATATGAAATTAAAATAAATTAAATGATTTTAGAAATTAAAATAAATTTTATTTTAAATGTTATTATTATCTAAGTGTATTAATATTTTTTTTAATTAATTAAGAAATATGTTTTATATTTTATTCTCTAACACACTCACTCAAGTAAAAGCTCTTTGGACTTAAAACTTATATAGACTCACATTACCTCATGCTATTTTTTTATCAAATAGAATTGAGGTAGTGAGATTCAAACTCGTAATCGCTGAGTCAACAAGACTTTAATACCATGTCAATAATAATATAATCAATATTATTCTCTAATACACACCTCTTAAATTTTTAAGTAAAATTCCATAGCATAATTTCTATTATTATTTGACGACGACATTGCTCGACTTGCCAATTGAAACAGTAGCAAAGGCAATGGGCATTGACGGCTCAAAAAATGACGACAATGTTTCATCTACCACAACTTCACAAGTGTATGACACGTCTTGCACATCTCTGGGAAGCGGTGACGAAGTTTCAGTGATATATCCATAGAAGAAGGGTAATATCGAGAGATTGGGTTGCGATCAATGATTTCATAATTATGAAACAATCTGGACTTGAGAGAATGGCTTGCGTAGAAGAATTGTTTGCGGATGATTTGGACGAGATAGAATTTCAGGACATGGGGAGTGACTCCTTGGACAGTTTGTTTTCCTACAATAAATTATAAAATTTAATTTTAAATTAATTCAATATCAAATCATAAATAACATAGATTTTTTTTTTAAAAAAAGTTAAACTTGTAAAATTTAATTTTAAATCAATTCAATATCAAATCATAAACAACATAGATTTTTTTAAAAAAAAACAGTTAAACTTGTCAAAATCATACACAGATCCATGGACTTTCTAAAATTTATTTAAAAAAAAAACCAATTTCTTAATTATATAAAAAATATAAAATGAATAATCATATTACCGAGTTCAATCAGAAAAAAAAACAAAAAAAAATGCCCCATTAAACTTGTGAATCATGTACCTCACCAAACTCACAAATTAGGTGATTGATTCCATAAAATTTAATAATTTAATTTTTTAAAAAAAAATATTTAACTAAAGATTTTAAAAAAAATGATCACATCATGATCTTGAGATAATTTTTTAAATAGCAATCCAATACTGAGATTTTTGTATACTGCAATAATCATATAAAAGATAAACTAAAACAAATTATCAACTAAATCTTGATAAACACACTTCATAAAGATTAAATAAAAAATTCAATAATCAAATATAAAATATAAATTACGATTAGAATCTATCCTGCTGCCAATGGGCGTGGTTTTTTCCCCTTGTCTTTTAGCGTTATACGTGCTCAATTGGTGAGGGTGTTAGCTGGACAGGCCGAAAGAGGTCAAATAAAGGAACCAAAATGAAATACCGACACCCTGATAGTCACGTCTTGAATGAAGATTCAAATTTGATAACCACAATTAGCCGACGCCATGGATGTACGGACGATGCATATGCGCCAGCCATTTCTTGAAAAGCAGTTTTGGGTCATTCTTTTGTGAAATGGGAGAGTTGACTTTTGAATATTCTTGCAGGCATGGTTTAAGAAATGGGGATGTTTTGTATATGGTGAAGGGTAATATTCCACGATCTCATGGCTGTTCAAATCCTTACAAAGTTCGTATACTATGTAACAAGCACATGATATTGGAATATTGAATTGAACCAGTCAATGGCGTGGCCACACATGAAAATGATAAAAGCAAGGGGAAAACGCAAAAAATTCTTACACCACCATGACTTTTTTGCCACCAAAGCTGGTCTCTTTAGACCAACCTCTATTTAAGCCACCGCTAAATTATTTGTCCGGACCATCTAATAGATAATACAGTGATAAGAATTTTAATCTAAGAAAATTATTTTCTTATAGTCTCATATTCAAACGTTGTAGTTGTTAATATAATGATCATTAAAAACTTACATGGTCGTTAATTTTAGAACATGTAAGATTAGTTGTGTTGCAAGTAAGCTGCAAGCAAGCTGCTCAGATACCGACATTAATAAAAAAAATATTATGTGCCCACCAGAGCTGATATCCCAATTACATGAGAGTTTTGACAAATCCAAGATCAATTCGGTGATTTTTCTGCACAGTTCTGCGAGAGAGAATAGATGGATCAGATTATTTGATTGATTAATTAAATCCTTATCAAGACGGATTTCTATTAGACTTGCTCAACACAGAAGATATTAATTACTAATCTCTGCATGTAATGACATCTTTGGCTGGCAAAGTACTGGTCATTAACACTAATTAATATTTGAGCCACAGTGAGACAGGCATGTTATTTTCCTTCGTTGTTTTCCGAATTTAGGGTTCTTATACACTGCTGCGTATCATGAGCTTCAACAGGTTGAATTAATCATAATCTTTTGCTCCCTGTAACTTGGCCTTAATTCCTGCCCTTAATTTTCTTATTACTAAAGAACACTCTAATGATGCAATTATATTAGTGCATTTGATGCACTCTAAGACCGTACAAACTGACCTCCTCTTCTTATATACAAAACCCAGAAAAAGAAAAAAGAAAAAAGAAAGATTCATAAGAGATTTCCTCGCTATAGCAACAGACTTAGGCAAAAAGCGAGCAATTAATTAACTCTCTCGGATATCCGACCCTCGATGGCGTGACTCCACGCTCGTGCTGCTCTCTGATTCGGACTGTGATGAATCCATTGCTTTCTTACGTGACCTCGCCGAGCTCAGAATCGGCTGAAGGTTTTGAGTCGATATAGCAGCCAGCACTTCGGCTGGAAAATTAAGGAGCGCCTTCGAGCCACGCATGTTAAAAGCAGCCCTGTCATAAGCCAGGGCAGCCGCCTCAGCCGTTTCGAAGGTGCCAAGCCATATCCGAGCCCCGTGTCTTGTGGAGTCTCGAATTTCGGCGGCGTATTTGCCCCATGGCCGACGCCTCACGCCCCGGTAATGCTTCTTTGCTATGGCCGTCCGAGCTGGCTGGAGCATGATCGGAGTGTTGGTCTGGCTTCTCGGAATAATATTGTATGTGGTGCTGCTATTTGGGGCTCCGGCCTCGTTGATCATCTGGTAGATGACCATGTCTTGGGAGTCATTCTCATTAAACGGCAGGTCGTTGCTCTGGGAGGTTAACACCATGGCTTGCTTATCACTCTGAAATGGATTTTGGGAAGAAGATCGGAGAGTGTGAAATGGGGCTCCAGACTTTGTATTTAAACTTCGTAGTGTGAAAGGCATAAAATCAGGAAAGTTCCCGGAACCAACCGAACATTTGCTATTTTTACTCATCTAAGAAATAGGATAAAAGTTATTTTTTTATTTAGAAATATATTAAAATGTTTTTTTTTAAATTTAATTTTTATGTCAACGTATTGAAATGATTTTTTTAAAAAAATAGATTAAATAGTTTTCAAAGAAATTCAGTGGTAAGCAGAGTCTTAATTTAAAATTATATTTGGTGTGTTTAAAACTTATATTTAGCTTGAAGAATTATTAGATATATATATATATATATTTGGGATGTTTTTAATATTTTTAAAGTATTGATGCTCAAAATAAAATTAAAAAATCTATTAAAAAAGTACTGTACATTAAAGACAAAGAAACCTTAAACTTGTAGGCACGTGGTATAGATGAATTGGCCCCTGAAAGGTATCTTTCTATTATTATATTACAAGCAGAAAAGGCTCATGAATACCAATGGAATGTGTTCATGTCGTCAGCAGATTTTTTTTGTCGTGAGATACTATTGTCGCACGTCATTACTGACTTCAATAAACATTAATTAATATAAACTAGAATATTTTATTATTATTATTATTGCAGCCTTATTATTATTCATATTTTTACAAATCAACGTGTATTAGAAAAAAATTGTCATTTTTAATTTGATTTTTAAATTTTCATTTTACACAATTGAACTCTATTATGACCAAATTATGTAACATACATAGCATAAGTAACCTATTATTTTTATTTCAATTTTCTATTTTACAAAGCCACCATCTAATTGCATTTGTTTTTTTTCCTGAAATAGGGTTGAATTGCAAAATAAAGGACTAAATGAAAACCATGAGTAACACATGTAACATACATAGCATAAGTAACCTATTATTTTTATTTCAATTTTCTATTTTACAAAGCCACCATCTAATTGCATTTTTTTTTTTCTGAAATAGGGTTGAATTGCAAAATAAAGGACTAAATGAAAACCATGAGTAACACATGTAACATACATAGCATAAGTAACCTATTATTCTCTATTGCATTCATTGAGATGATCTTAAAATTAGTTTCTAGTTAAGACAAATCAATATGATGTGTGATTTAACTAATTAACTTTATATACACCTAATTCATAAAACTATTTTTTCTTCAAAAAACGTAATTTTAAAACCAACCATTAGCACAAATCTTATGAAATTGATAGAACTAAATTCAAGTTAGTTGAATATGAATGATGGTGAAAAAAGTCCAACAGAGATGCGTGGCGAGAGGAGAGAGAGTTGGTCTTTTTTGGTGTTGAGTGAAAAATAAAAGAACAAGAGAGAGAGAGAGAGAGAGAGAGAGAGAGAGAGAGGTAGGTGGTGTCGTGTTTTGTAGGTGGATGTTTCATGGCGGGGGAGAGAAGGATAATGGCGGTGCACGGCGGTCATGACAAGAGAAAGGAGCAGTAAAGAAATATATTATAAGAAAGGGAAGAGAAATGGGGTTAGAGTTTTAACTCATCTAGAGTCGCATGCCTAGCATGCAATATTTCATATTTTTATATATATATTTTTTTTATTTTTTTGAAAAAAAAACTATTTCATATTTGATGGTTCTCTATTAGCGGCTTGTAAATTGTAATTGCCTATTTAATTTAGATTCCAATGGTTGCATCATTGCTGGCATCATAAGGATGACCATTGAAAGTGATCTTGACGGACCATTCTAGATGGTGACTTGACCATCCTGATGAGCTCATCGCAATCGTATGTAATTTGGCTGCCGGGTCCGTTCGATGACTCATGTGCATTTTAAGATGCTGTTTGGGAATTTGGGAAAGTTGATATAGTTATTTTTAAAAATATTTTTAAAAATATATTAAAATAATATTTGGTTTATTTTTAAAAAAATATTTTTGATATTAATATATAAAATTGAAATAAAATGCTTTAAAAATGTAGTTCAAAAGAGGCCCAAAAGGGTAAAAAAAGAAAAAGAAAATTCATGGAAGAAACAGGACAATTCTTTGACGAAATAAAGAGGTCTAATCAAGAACAGCGCTCAATTGGTTAGAGTGAAAGAAGCATGTGACATCAAACACCTAACTACGATTCTATCCACCAATGGGTACTGCTAGATCATTGAAATGCTATATTGTCGGTGGATTTTCTTGCTTTTTTTTACATAAAAAATATTCATATGTTATTCATATGTCTTTTAATATTTTATTTTAAAATAACATGGTAATTGACTTGATATGACCTATTTAATTTCATAAATTTTAATGATTAATAAAAATATAATTAAACTAAAAAAATAAGACAATATATTTTTTAGATATTGATACAATAATATACTAGATTAACTTGTCAAATTCACTATCTAAGTCATGAGACGATAATAATTTTATAAAAAAAAATATTAATCTTAATAGTCAATCAATTCAATGTTAAACGATGAAATTGAATTGAGCCGAAACAATTATCAAAGTCTTAAGACTATAATCCTATAAAAAAGCAAATAAAAAAAAATATTAAACTCAATTCTCAATCAATTTAATGTTAAATGATGCAATTAAAAACACAATTTAACTAAAAACTAAGCTTAGCTAACCCGAGATAACCTGCTAAGCTTGGGTTATGAAGCATGAATAACTCTATAAAAAGCATACCAAAATAAATTATAAAACTCAATTCTCAATCAATTCAATAATAAAAAAAATAATATTAAAAAAATATAAACGAGTCAACTTGAGTTAACTAACCAAATCTATGACCCACATTATGAAATTAAAATATTCTCATAAAATACAAATTAAATTTAATTGTAAATCCTAATTCATAATAAACTCGGGTTAATTAGTCAAACTCGAGTCAGGATGCACTCTATAGAAAATAAAAATAAAAATGATAAAATTCAATTATCAATTAATCCAATATTAAAAAAAATTAAGAAATAACCTGAGTCAACCTAGCTAACTCATAAAACATGTGATCAGGTTCATGAAAATATTATAACCTCATAGAAAAAAACTTATTTTTTAATTAATTTAATATTAAAAGATGAAGTTGAAAAAATATTAAATAAATAAATAAATAACTCAAGTAAATACGTTAAATCGCATAGCTCATGACTTGGATCATGAAATCAGGATGACTCCATACAAATTTTAATGAGTTTAAGTCATCGAAATTTAACTCCCTCGAAAGTTAAATATTATCATCATCACACCAACAATCACTGCAGACACACACACAGGCATACTTTTATATATATATATATATATATATATATACACACCAAAAACCTTCGAAACCATCCAAATTCTCACTAAAAAAATTCCTATAAAAAACACGTGGATTAAAACGATAAATACATTCATATTGGCTGTGTTCAAGTTATATATATATATATAGAAAAGGAAACACCAGCCATAATCTTAAATCATTGAGTTGAGGGAGAAGGAAACACTAACCATAATCTCTGTTTGCCGAGTTTTTGAAGAGATAATAACTCTAGTTTCATTTCGAAGTGACAAACCGAAGATGATGTGGAGTTCTACAACAAATGAAAAAAAGAAATATAGTATTATATTATTGTTTAGTTTTTTTTTCTAGAGGCAAGGTCGGCCGTCGGGCTCTTCATTTTCCAATGACTGCTTGGACCTACATATGACCTTAGAAAGAAAAAATTAATTAATCTCCTGTTTATTTTATTTTTTTTCAGACTTGGGCTTATGGATTGTGTAAGATCTCGGATATGGAAATGGATAAAAAAATAATTTAAAAAAAAATAGGATGCGGATTTAACCTGTTATGGACTCTCTTTGGGCCTGAATTGTTGTATTCTATGGGCTAAACCCAATTTGTTTAATGCTCAAAAATGGAATTCCCAACCTTATAATTGCATTTCATGGGCACGTTTGACACTGGGGAAAACCTCAACATCACCCCTCCTTTATATCAATTTGATAAATTAATCCTGAATAAAGTTTATCCTGTATTTGAAAAAATGTAGCTAATTCAATCTATTTAGATTACATTGCATTAAATTAGAAGACCAGTGTCAATTAACATTTTGATCATTATTAAGAAATAAAAAAACAATGTTTTTTTAATAAAAGTTTGGGAAATGTTTGAGGAGTAAAAATATTAATATATGCATATATAGTAAAAAATAAAAAATAAATATTTTTTTATAATAATACTCAATAATTAAAATCTTTAAAATTTTGAATATTAAGGAATAAAAAAAAATGCTTTTGAGTAAGTGTCTTCAATGTTTTTGATCTAGTAAACTGTTCACAATTAGTTTTTTAAAATGTTTTTTTTTTTTATCAAGAAAACAATTTCAAATTTTTTTATCATGATTTGGGCCATGAGTTTTATAGGTTAATCTGGATTGACTCGCTCCTTATAACTCAAACTACATGTATATCATGTTCGTTGACTTAAGCTTCTTTTTTTCAATTTTAATTTTTAAGGGTTTTTTTACCAAGTTATTATGGTTAGTTTTAAAATAGTTTTTGGTTTACTATTGTCACCTATTTTTTATTGTGTAATTAAAATACAACCCAAGTTATTGATTTTTTTAATTTTTTTTAAAATCACTTGCATCATCTAGAAATTTATATTCAGAAATCATAATTTTTGTATCCTCTCTTTATAATTTTTAAATTAGATTTTCGAGATCATTTGGTGTATTTACAATAAAATCACACAAGTACCGACACGAGAAACGATCAGTTAAATAAACAAACACATAAAGAAAATCAGGATTATCCACGTCAAGAAAAGCATTCTTCTTGGAATGTTCTTAAACTATATAGACTTTTTTATAAGACTATATCAAAAAATAGTGTAGAATGTTTTATAAGCAATTAAATATGGATAAAAAAAGATCTTTTTTTTTATGTACCGTAGTGCGTTGGCTAGGGCTAGGGCTTTGTAGTTGTTGAAAATTAAAAACATCCTCTATAACAAGCTTGATCTCGTAGATCATCGTACATTATTTTGCTGATCAACATGATAAGGTGCCTGAAGAACACTTGTCCCTCTAACCCTATTTGGTTCTGGTGCAACATTAGCTGATCTATGAAAATATTCCACTCCCTGTCCTAACATTTGTTGTGAATGAACAATATTAGGGTTAACCAGTGCTTGGTCTTGTACATGGAAACCTCTCCATTGATGATTATAAGCTGATGGGAGACTCACTTGATGATGATTAGCCAGTGGGGTATTAAAGAAAGCTGCTTGACTGCTAACTTCATCGATCTGGTTTCTTATTTGACGTGTTGCGCTGTGAAGAGAAGCTACTTGGTCAATATCTCCTACATAAGCTTCGTTCCCATATCTGTGTGGAAAGGAATTTGCTTGCGACAGTGACACTATAGTTCTTCCATGATCAATCTCTTGAGGATTAATTGGAAAAGAAGGATTAGCTTTTTGATGGCTTTCTAGATTTCTTCTTCGTTGCATCTGTGCAATTGGGTTAGGAGTAGAAGATGCTTGAGCCACTTGACCATGATTTCCATTAATGTCTCTTACATGGGTTCTTCCATTGATCTGATCATAGTTTGACAAAGGGCTAGATTGAAGCGTTGTCTGTAAAATTCTTCCTCCCTCTATCTCTTGAGGATTAACCGAACCAAATCGCGTATAGATATTCCCCTGCCAGTGCAATTCCAAGCCTTCTTCGCTATCAAAATAATAATTTCTGGCAATGTCACTGTCAGGTGTAGCATAAACTTGATCACTCGCTGATCCTTCCATGTTTAAACATCTGTTCGTTTGTTTGGTTTTGCTGTTTCTCATCTATTTGTGCACTCCGACCAGACCGACTCAAGCTGTACAACTGTTTTCGCAGCAGCTGATTCTCCTGTTTTGCCTGTCTTTCTGAGTCAATCAGTCTCTTCAGACACCCGAGTGGCCCATTAATGCTGTCTTTGCTCCAACATGTTGCTTCCCATATAATGGACTCAA
The DNA here is from genome assembly GCA_029204005.1 of Salix udensis. NCBI lineage: Eukaryota > Viridiplantae > Streptophyta > Magnoliopsida > Malpighiales > Salicaceae > Salix > Salix udensis. The sequence continues at coordinate 3,163,166 of CM055029.1, read as the reverse complement.
CCGAGTTTGCTCTGTCTTGAACTCCAAGGTTTCTTAACATCCTTTCCATATTGCTGATCCCAAAAATCCTTCTAGCAGATTCAAATTCTATCTGCTTCCTTAACGGGAAGTATGGACGGAAAATACAATCAGTGGGGCAACGTCTTCTTTGATGCCTGCATGATGCACACTTGTTCGCACTATTACTACTACAGCCTTCGATAATGGCTCCAGCGGACATTGTTGGGCAGATAAAAAAAACACAGCAAACCGGAATTTGAAAACCCTATTTGAGATTGATAGATAGAGTATAATACACAGTGAAGAGCTAGCTAGATAGAGTATAATATACAGGAGCCCTTGTGTTAATCGCATGTGAATTAAAACAAAATTGAGAAGTAAAACTCCATTAATTGTCAGGAAGACTTGCAGGAATTCGATGAAGAGCGATTTTATGCCGATATAGTACTCCGGTAAGTAAAGTTTTGTATACTTAGATTTTGTTTAAGAAGGTTTGGAGTTCAAGTTTATAGTAAATCCTAATTAATGTGGGATTCCTATTACAATTTTATGTCTGGTGTTAAAATATTAGTTAATTTAAAATTCCTAATTTGCTTTAAAGCCATCATATTTTCTTAACTATGAAGGGTTGATTCATATGATTTTTCCCCTTTTTTCCGATTTTTGAATTTAAACTTTGGGATTAACTTGCAAAAAAATATATTAAATTATTTTAAATCAACCCAAAATTTTATGCCCACGATATGTGCTCTTGGGTGATGAACTTCAATAAAATCTCCCTAAAAAGTGCATATAAATTTTATTTTATAGGTGGCGACTACATCTTTTTTCTACTGATAAAAACAAAAATCTCTTATTCTTTTCCCATCCGAAAAAAAAACCCCGACTTGAAAAGACAATTCCCACAGCACCAAACACAGGCGACAAACTCCATTCTATTTTATTGCAGGAGGCGACATATTCAGGGGCAACAGGGAAACATAAATCTAGCTTTTAATTTTAATCAGCTACTATATTTGGAGCACTGTGTCTGTGGTGTGCTGGGCCAACTGGATCGGGAATGGATTCCAGGTTTTTGTGTCTGAGGTCCCCTGTTTTTGTGCGATACTTGCTGGAATTGCTACTTTGTGACATATAATGAATGCTTGAAGCATTGAGTTTCATGGTTAATAAAAGGCATATCAGGATGATTATGACATGAAGCTTTCCATTTCCGAAGAAAGGTTAGATTTTGATGCTGATTTCTCCGGTGTCTCTCACACACAGCAGCTGCTGGAAGTGCTAATTTCAGGCAATAAAAGCAAGTGGTTGTGAGGTTTAACCCTGAGGCGTTGGCCTTCAATTTCAAATGCCCTTTCCGAATGATATAACATAATACCTTTGAAATTGTCTCGGAAATATGAATATTGCATAACATAATGGATGACTAGAAGATTGAAATATTTGGTTTAAACTATTGATCGATATTTGAAGAATAAAGTTGTTTCCTTTTGAAATTGTCTCAAGATTTTGAATATTGCTTATAAAAATCCACAATAAATTATAAAATATTTGAAATATATGGTTTAATAATTCGAATAGTCCCCAGAGATGATGGTAAAGGATTTGTGATCTGCATAACAGGTCTCAAGTTCGAGTCAGGACGTGTATCCCTTGTAAAAACCTGAGATAATCGGGGTTTTACTCGCTCATTTAAATCCACAAAACATGTTTTCCTGATAGTAAAATTTCATGATATCCAAAAAAAATCAAATAGAACTACAACCGAATGTTTCCACCACAAAGTTGAATTGTAGCAGTTTAAAAACGTACTTGAAAAACCTTTTTCTTGAGAAATTCTTTGTCTTTAATGTTTTAAGACATCTTAATTTTACAGTTCCTCTGCTTACTAACATTTTTTTTGCACATGTTCATGCATAAGCATCTGAATTTATACCAAAACATGCTTGCTTTTACGAGTATTCTTGAAAAAAAAAATTATTGTTTTAATATATTATATTAAAATAAATTCTAAAAAAACTGTATATATATTATTTAAAAAAAAGAAGAAAAAACGAGTTAATAAACTAATAGTAAACCTCGGAGCCCCTTATGTCTGGACTTCCGATTCCATCACAGGTTTTGGCCCATCAATTTGTTGTTTTCAGTTTAATATATTTTAGAGCAACGAGAGTACAGTAGACACTGGACAGGTAACCTAAACTCTGTTTTTTCAATTTTGGGCCTAAGCAGAAGACATCAGTGGGATCAGGCAAGCTAATCTGATCTAAGCAAGAAGCTGAGATGTGCACAGACCACCAACAACGATGGCAACAACCACAAAACACTTTTTAGGTTACAGCTTTTTGACCTCATTTGGCTAACTCATTTATCTTTCCTGTTAATTTCCATCATTGCTGCATTAGTTAATCAAGCAATTCTTTCCTTTTCATTATCATTTGTTGCTTCCCTTCTTCAACACTTAACCAACAACCAGCACCAAACCTACTTAATTTGTTGCCCACATCTTAGCTCTGGCCTTGCTTTTAAAGAAAAGAAAAGCTCTACAGCAATCATTTTAAATCGGATGAGTTTCTGCTCTTGTGGGTGATGTTAGGCTCATGGGTTGTTTAAGTTAGCCTCTCCCTTTAAATATTCGTACTTAATCTGCTTCTTTTCTTATTATAAATTTTGTTATATATGTGTAAGAGGTGAGAAATAGAGCATATGAAGAGTAGCAGCAGCTTGGATTAGGGTTCAAGACGATGAGTACGGCAAGATTTATCAAGTGTGTGACTGTGGGAGATGGGGCTGTAGGGAAGACATGCATGCTCATTTCATATACTAGCAACACCTTTCCAACTGTATATTTTTTTACTTTTCCCTGTGATGGTTTATTTCATATGAAGGCATGAAATTAATTACAATGTTCTCTTGTGATTTTGTTTCTTTTTTTTCTGTGCAGGACTACGTTCCTACAGTGTTTGACAACTTCAGTGCTAATGTGGTGGTAGATGGTAGCACAGTGAATATTGGATTGTGGGATACCGCAGGTAAGTTCCTTGAATTTGCTTGGTCTAATAATTTTTTTTCTTTCGGAGAGGTCGAGTTCTACAACTAATTGGATCCATATAGCCAATCTGCTCTAGTTTTTGGATTGAATTGACTTCAATTGTGTTAAGAATGCCATAGAAGTTCACCTTCTGAATTCATTGGGTGATGAATTGTGCCATATTGCAGGGCAAGAAGACTATAACAGGCTAAGGCCACTGAGTTACAGAGGAGCTGATGTGTTTTTACTGGCCTTCTCTCTCATTAGCAAGGCTAGTTATGAGAACATCCATAAAAAGGTTATTTCCTTTCTCGTCTAAAATCTTTTTTGTTTTCATAAATGTTCTTAAAAAATTTGACTGATATTGTTGTATTCATCACTAAACAGTGGATACCTGAGCTAAGACATTATGCTCCAAATGTGCCAATTGTGCTTGTAGGAACCAAACTTGGTAAGCAATTTTTATCAAAAACTTGAACAATTTTGGCTGGAAAATGTTCAAAAGATTCAAGAAAATGTAATCTAGTCTTGCATCTACGTCTGTATTTGTTGTGTCTGTATTTGTTGTTTCCTCGGGTCACTTCTTGTGTATAACTGATCTTTCACCGATGTTTCTGTCACGTCTGATCTTATATTTTTGCCATCCACCTGCAGATCTGCGAGAAGACAAGCAATACTTAACTGATCATCCTGGAGCAACACAAATAACAACAGCTCAGGCAAGTAATCCAACTTAAAAATTATGAAATTCCATTAACATGCATGCTGCTGGCTTCCTAAATATGAGATTGACGAGCAGGGTGAGGAATTGAAGAAAATGATCGGTGCTGTAATTTACATAGAATGCAGTTCCAAAACACAGCAGGTAAACAGATATACTTTTTTTATATATTAAAATTCAATTCAAATGAGATGAGCATTATCTTAAATCAATTCTGTTTCGAGTTTGATATAATTTACACCGGATCATTAAAGGAAAAGACCTGTTAAAGTGTTCAAGAGTGTAATTCTTTCTTGATCCTTGCTTTTCAGAATGTGAAGACTGTGTTTGATGGTGCAATAAAGGTTGCTTTGCGGCCACCAAAACCAAAAAAGAAACCCCGCAAGCAAAGAACATGTGCTTTCCTCTAGTCCCTTTCAATTCCATGCTCTACTAAATTTTTCAAAGGAATACAGTCCATTTTTATTGAAATACTTATTTTACAAGGGAGTTCCCTTTGGAGCTATGTAAACATCCACAGGGAGGACTTCAATACCTAAAGTTGCAATATGAGTTTTGTACATCACTTCAGTTTTGTTCCTTTTTTAATTTTTTTTTTGTAACCATTAGCTACACTGTTATGCATTAAGCTATAAATCCATGCCTTGCCAAAATTTTGGTTGGTGTAGATGATGAATTCTCATGGATAGCAAATATCTGATCTCCTTTAAGATCAATTTAAAAGTTGTTTTTCAAAGTATTTTTCGTTTAAAAATATATTAAATATTTTTTTTTAATAGTACTTTTGAAATGCTTTGTTAAACATGTATTTAATTTTATTATACAAAAGCTAGTTCGAAAATACGCTAAAATAATCCTGAAATTAAAATTGGTTAGATACTCACAATTAATCCCAATGAGAAAATGTTGACTTGAGTCATATGAGAGTATCAAAGTATAAATAATGATATAAAAACAATTATTGAACCAGCAAGGCTCTGCTTGTTCAGGTAGTTTGGGAGCTGGCACTAAAAGAACAAAGGTTCTGGTTTTGGTAGCAATAAAGGAACAATACCCAAATTGTTGTAAATCCAAGTCATATCAGTTTGTCATATTATTTTAAAAGTGTTTTTTAAAAATATTAAAACTATTTTTTTATTTTAAATTAAATTATTTTAGTATTTTTTGATCATTTTTCTATGCTGATGTAAAAATAATTTTTAAAAATTAAAAAAATATTATTTTCATATATACGCAGGGCCAAGATCCAAATGTGATGTTGAATACTTGAATATCGATTGAACAGTTTGTTTAACTCATAATAGATATGAACTAAGTGAAGCTTGTTGAAGAATCTTTTCCCTAATACTCTTCAAATAAATAATAATAATGTTTCATAAAATAAATTAATTAATTTGATCTGATTAAAATATAATTAAGTCCTATCACTTAATTAAATTCATCAATTGTACCTCAAATTAATTTATAAATATAATTAAATTTTAATTTTACCTATGATTTAATCAAATTGACCTATTAAAAATATAATTATGTCTTTAAACTTAATTTTTTATGCAAATTTATCTGATAATTATTTATTTTAGTCTTAAATCTGTATTTTTCTTGGTTTTGGGCACAACAAAGATACGATTGGCTCTTAAATTTGACCAAAACTTCTAACTTGATTTTTCCAACACATTAACTTTTTTATTTTATTTTTTATTTTTTATTTGAAGCAAATTTTGAAAATAATCCAGAGATAGGGTACGATAATGCTATCAAATTGTCATGGAATGGTATAAATGTGAGATGCACAATATACTACAAAAAAGCCACAATAAATTCAAATGGCTATATAAAATGGATCATGGATATATTAGTACTATAAGAAAATCAATTCAAAGTTTTTCTTTTCAATGTTCTTTTTCATCATCAAGCACGATCGTTGATATGTACTTTTGAATTGGAATGAAACTTACATAGGAATGACTAATTTAATGCTCCCAATTTAAGCCGAACGGTAACAGCTATGAAGAATTTATTTACAATTGGAAATCATTGATAGATGTTGACTAATTTAATGCCCTCAATTGGTGTTGAAAAATGTAATGATCAATGACTACTCATTTAAACAAATAATCCATTAATGGACATTTGACTAAATGGTTTTACTTATTTTAGGTAGATTTTTTTTTTGTATAAACCACGCGGTGTCCCAGACGCTGGTACTAGCTCGGACTAATCCACGTTCGCACCGGGTCGGCCCACAAAGAGGTAAAGTGCTCTCCAAATAGGTGGCTCCATACACAAGTAGGGGTAGATCTTTAATCTATGTTAAGAGAAACACAAGAGAAGAACATTACTTCCCATAAATATTTAAGGTATCGACTTGATATAAGTTTAGTTACCTTACACATTTTAGGTGAATCGCATATGGAGAAGACTTCAAATTTCTTGAAAAATAAATCATAGGACTTTCAACAAAAAATAATTATAGGATTTGATAAGAATTGTGAATGTCAACCTTTAAATGGCTTTATAATCTAATTTGAAACCTTAATAGGCTTTGTAAACAGACACATACACATGTATAAGTGAGTGAGATTTTTTTTCTTAAAGTCAAAAGACAACCAAAACATATTGTTAGATTCACAATAGGAAACACAAATTGTAATGATAAAGAAAATGGCTAAGAACATGACAAAAGCAAGATGCAAGCTACCAGAGATTGTCACAACTCAAATTTTTACTTTTATTCTTGTATATATTCGAAGAAATAGTATTTTCAGTAAATTTTGATAATTTTATTTAAATGTTTTAATTAAAAATATATATCATAAAAAATTTAAGGAATACAAGAAAAAAGACTGAACAACAACAGCAATAAGCTTCCATTTTGCATCTGAAGGATTTTAATTACTTTGTCATTTGGGGTCCCGTATGCCTATGGACCGACTTGTGCTTTCTTTAAGATAAATGGGCTTGGGCTTTGGGCTTACTGTAAGAGACTATGCCCGTGCTAGAGGTGGTGGGGTCTTACGATAGTGTTTTTGGGCTTAATGTATGCTAGGTAAGGTTTAAGTCTTCCTTGATAAATGCTAATAAGTTTAGGATATGATTTGATACCTTGGGCTAATTTAAATTTCATAAAATTTATGTGAATGTATACTTTGTGTGCATTACGCAAGACTTACAAAATTTTTTTTTTTTTGCATATTCCATCATTGAATTTATTTTTATTCTTAGAAAAAAAACGGGATTTTTTTTTTCTTCCATATTTGATAAAAATAAAATATTTATCTTGGCGAAACCAATCAAAATAATAATAATAATAATAAATTATTTTGTATTGACATCTTGTTCTTGTGTTTTTAAAATATATTTGTTGCATACATGTTTGATCTTAATAACAAGTTTATTAAGTCCATTAAAACATGATCAAAAGGCTTATGAAGGCGATATACCCAAAAACACTCAAAAAGAAATTCTCTTGAAAAACTAAAAAAAAATGTTTCGTTATTTACTTTCAATGTTGGAAGCAAACCTTGAAAATAAAATCTTAGAAATTTTAGGAATTAAAAACTAGAACTTTGATGAATATATTGTTTAAAACCAATATCAGAGGGTTTTTTAGAATTCCAAATCTATTTTTAGAAGGTATGGATGCCAATTTTTTTACAAATAACCAGTTGACAAGTCTCTCAAGTTTTAGGGTCCAGTGTCAATTTTTTCATAAAATAATTGAAAATTAATTAAAAAATAACAATTAAGATTATAAAAGGCAACAGAAATAGGAATTTAGAAGAAAAACATATAGTCCAAAATTTTAATAAGAAAAAGATGTTGCAAGGGTGTTGCTATTTTTTCCTTGCACGTAAATAATATCTTAAATAAATCTTTGGAACGAGTACATGTTGTAGGATCTCTAATTTTCTTAAATTACCAGTTGATGATTCATGATTCCCAATTTTTCTTGATAACATACCTTTCCTCTTAATTTCTCATATCTTTCTCTTGATTCTTTTTCATTGTTTTTTTTATTTTCCCACTTTTTTTTTCAAAACCTAAAACTGACCTATCTATTTATAAGGAAAACAAAAGGGTTTACACCTAGGACACCTTGATAGTGCACGAACCCTAGGATTATTCTACTCTAACCCTCATTGTTTTAGATGTGAGGACAATGCGATAGCTAGACGAGGTAGTACAAGGGTACAATTAGGCTTTCATAAGGATGAGTAAATCACTAAAACAAGGGAACTATAACACTATAAAGTTTGTTTGGGCTAAGAAAACCCCAAATGTCCCCAAGTTTATTAGGGTATCTATATAAAAAAAAAAATCTAAAATTTACATCAAAAACCTTTAAACAATGTCAGATTATAAAGTACAGCTTATTTTAGATAATGTGCGCTAGGAGTGATAATATCTTTTCTAATCATAATTTGTCTTTTACCCTTAAATCTCTGATAAAATTACTATATCCAAGTTATTCTAACGATCCTGAATTAAACAGTTAGATGATGACTCCAACAATCTCGACTCCACATGTCCGCGCGGGGCAACAAGTATCTAAAAAAACACAAAACAAAAACAATGAAAGAAGCAATCACTTAAATGAAATTACACTAATGCCAATAGTGTTTGAAAGAAAGAGATGGAAGAAATGTGCATCATTAAGAACATGTTTCTTATCGGCATTCAAAAATCATTTAACATGTAGGATCTCATTCATTTTTTAAAGAAAATAATTTAAAAAAAATTTCGAAATGATCGATGAAACAAATTGAGCATCCTAATTCATAAAAGTTTCAAAACAACATTCGGAATCCATTGCACCGTCTCTCCTCCTCATCCTTCCAAAGTTTCAGTGCCAAAGGTGTATATATATATATCGAAATATTATATGTTCGTTGCATGTGCACCCAAATTTATGCATTAAATCATAGGATGTTGGGTATTTACTACATGCACGATTGCATTTAGTGACTTCTGTTTAGCGCATTTCTAGCTAAGGCACACATGATGATGAGTGTCCATTTCATGTTGCCTTGAATATTTAAATACCCACATTTATTGCAATCATGTGCTAATTTTTAAGCTTTTGAAGAAGTGATCGAGATTGTGATTGAAGTTGTTTTTTAAAGTGTTTTTCAATAAAAAAAATATATTAAAATAAAGTTTTTTTTTAAAAATAATATTTTTTGACATCGAGTACATCAAAATAATCTAAAAACAACAAAAAAACACCCCCGAAATGTTTGGTATACAAAGGAGCAGTGTCCGCACTGAAATTTTCATGGCTAGCTGGCTAGTATACCTCTCTACAGCTTAATATGGTAAGCAACTGACATTAGGGAATATTGGTATTACTCGTATGGGTAATGATTTAACCCTAGGTATGTTTGCCTGTATTATCACTATTAAATTCAGCTTTAATTAGCATTAGCAATTGTTATAGTATTCTTTTTGTTTTTTGGAATGCATGTGGGTGTAATTTTGAAAGGGTAGATCCCAGTTATGATAGAAAGTCTCAGCGCTTGCATCATACTGAAATTTTGACTAAATTTTATATATTTTTTTTCCATTAATAAATGGGACTATGTCATCATGCATATTAAATAACCAATAAATGATATTATTTGTGTTAAATAATTATCTTATTTAATAGTTTAAGTTGCTAGGTGAGATTTTAAAATATGATTTATATCATTCTTTAACACATTCAAAATCATTTGAGCTTGAAACTTGCACATGTCCACACTATAAAAAAATCATTTCACCTAAAAATTTAAACTGTTAGGTGAGGCTCAAGTTTTCTATAACACCCCCTCAAGTGAAAATCATTTATGCTTGAAACTTTTACATAGATGTACACTACCTTGTGTTTAGATTTTATCAAATAGAATGAGAGTTGTGAGATTTGAACTCGTAACCGCTGAGTCAATAAAACTTTGATACCATATAAAGGAATCATTTTACCTAAAAGATTAAACTGTTAGTTGAGGATCCAGAATATGATTTATATTATTCTCTAACACACATTACATTGTGTTTGGTTTTTTTATCAAATAGAATAAAAATGATGAGATTTGAACTCTTGATCGTTGAATTAACGAGATTCTAATAGTATATCAAATAACCATCTTCTGTAAAAAAAATTAAATTTATATTAATTTTATATTATTTATATAACAAGCTCTTACACTCAAATATCACCGCAGAACAACAAAAGGGGTACGTTCACAGAGTAAATAGCTTTCCCCGTTCTCCTCCGAACAGAGAGTTGGGAGCAGAAAAGAAAAGAAAAGATCAGAAAGGGAAACGTTGACATAAAATTAGAAACAAATTAATAAATACAGCGTCGTACAGAGTAGCAGAAGATCCCCTCAGGACTGCAGAGAAAGAGACTTAAAGTGAAGACGGTATGGCACAGCAGTTCTGACTCATCGTATTTAACCAGCGTACGCCCGTCTGTACAGGAAGTGAGTTATAGCTAGGGCGCCAAAAACAACTTTACTAGTACAAAAGTAAACTCGAGTTCACTAAACTGTTTGACCGTGTTTCAAAAATCTTTTTAAATTTTGAAAATTAAAATTAACTTTTTAAAATTATTTTTATATGTTAACATTAAATCAATTTCAAAAACAATATGAATCAAACTTCCAAATAGCAGTTAATGATGGGATCGTTTTCTACGGTTTCTGCTCACTTCTTACCTGTCTGCCCCAAAACAAGAAGACAGGGGGAGAAGTGATCGAATCGAACAGTCCATATGGTCCCATGTTACTTGTGTCAGGGCTGGGAAAAAGAAACCACGTTTCATTCAAGTTCAAGAGATTATTTTTTTTATTTAGAGAAAAATATAATATAATGGATTTATTTTCAAGAGATTTTGTGCTTGGATGGTTGATGGCTTGGTGTTGTTTTTAGGTGCCTCTCCTAGATCTCAAATCATCCTGATTCAAGAGATGTTGGACGGTCAACCTAGCCTCGGAAAGGATGAATATTTGTAGTCTAATTCCATTTTCCACGTGTGGGAGAACAACATCCTTGAGACCTTGACGATGTTTATTGAAATGGATAGTTTAGATATTAATAATGCTTTTATGATTGCCAAAAACACTTCAAGAGTTGCTATTTACTAGCAAAGATCATGTCCCAAGGTAATTAAGTCAAGTATAAATGTCTGTTTGGGTGTTATTAAAGTTGTTTTTCAAAGTATTTTATGTTTATAAATATAATAAAATGATTTTTTTATTTTTTAAAAAAATTATTTTTGATATTAGCATATCAAATTGATCTAAAAACACCAAAAAATTAAATTAAACTAAAAAATATTTTTTTTCTTCCAAAAATATTTTTAAAACGTAGTGTCAAATCAGTCAAAATTTACAACCACATTGGTCCTAATAATTTATAAATAAAGAAATACAATTTCATCAAATTCTTATAATCTGACTCTTTGTTTTTGTATTACCCGTCTCTATACAAGATTTTGGATAATTATTTGATTTATCAGTTTTACATAACCTAAACCAGAAAATTCTGGATTTTTCAAACAATAAAGAATTTTACTCGAATTGAATTAGGCTTGCAAGTGTGATGATATTCTTAAAAGAAAAAAACAACAAGAGAGGAGAGGTTGTGTACCTGAGTCTCACTCCAACTACGTAATTGTTTTAAAAAATATATCAATTGAATTAGGCTTCACTTAATGAATTTTACGAATTTACTTACAAATTACATTATTATTTTTAATTTAACTTCTATCTGCTTGAACAGTGGGCGGAGGCAAGGGACTGGTAGAACTCCATGCCCCTAGAAAAACCATTAATATTAATCACCATAAGAAATAATTTCAAATTTTAGCCCTAAAAGTATTAAGCCTTCAATACTTATATAATAAAAACGTACATTTGGATTGGATCCACCTATAACTTAAGATTTATTATTCAAGAATGTGGTATAAAGAACTTTTAAAATGTTTTTCGTTTAAAAATATATTAATTTTTTAATATCAGAATATCAAATCAATTTAAATATAAAAATAGTTAATTTAAAACTAAAGAAATACTCGTAAGAAATTTTAAAAATACAATTAAATCATAATGTTAAAAGATGACTCATGCTTTATCTATATCGAAGCAAAACGGTGCCATGTTGCATGAGCTGCATAATGCAAGAGCAAGGCAGTGGACAGATGATTTTAATAATAGAAGAGGAGGAGAAATGGCAAGCATCCAATTTAGTGTGAACTTTGCATGTCGGAATGGCACCGACAGTACCATTTCTTTCTCCAATTCATGGTGGAACTGAATTGTTGCAAAACCCTAAATAATATTACCAGAAAAGAATAAATTGGCATGGTTTCAGCTCGTAAGAAAAGATGGCACCAACATGAATTTTAGATGCATTTTGATATGTGTAATTCTCTTTTTCTTCTTCTAGGGGGTGTTTGGGAAGACTTTTTAAAAACGTTTTTGAAAAATTTTGAAATTTTGATTTTTTTTTAATTTTAAGTTTATGTACTGATGTTAAAAATAATTTTTAAATAAAAAATACTTTTAAAAGCAACCGCAATCATACTCTCAAACAGTCACTACAAATATTACTCTACGTTTATGATTAGTAATTAAATTGTCGAAATATTAACATTATTATTTAGCTAGTAAGTAGAGAAAAGGTGTCATATGAGCTACTTTATGATATTCTTGTAATAAGATATTCACATCACCGATGGGTTTTCTTTTAGGGAAACGTGTTGTTTTCTAGTGTCCTCTCAAGAACTTCAGATCCGTCGGTAATTTATTTTAATAATTTAAATGTTAATAATAGATATGCTGATAACATATTGGCATCATAAATAAATAATAACATATTATATTGTTCTTAATCTTAGTCATATACAAAAGTTTTCAAATTCACTTACTTACAATAAATGCCTCAACTTGGTTTTTGACAAATTATTACACTTCATTTTATTTGCGTACCCTCCATATATGTGTTTCCATATATAACTCCATTCAAATTGACCCATGCTCAATTCATGTAATTTGCAAAATAAATCATTATTTAAATGTTATCATAAAAAATAAATACCATTTAAAAAAAAAATCTTAAATAAAACATACTCTTACGCTTTGCTTGGTTAGTGAAAAGAAGCCACCCTCTAGTATGCTTGCTAATGGAACTATGAGTGTCCTTATTTATGTTCAATAATCCACTATGTATCTGCATTCTAGATTTCATAAAATCTTGAGATCACACTTAATTACTCTTAGTGCCTGTTTGGAAATGCGATTTCGATTGCTTTTAAAAGTGTTTTTCGTTTAGAAATGCATCAAAATGATTTTTTTTATTTTTTTAAAATTATTTTTAATATCAGTACATCAAAATAATCTAAAAACACTAAATTTTTTTTTAAATTTAAAATAAAAAATAAAAATAAAAAATTTTCAATTTTTTTTATAAACACTTTCTGATCGCAATGCCAAATAACCCCTTAGTTATACGGGCAGGTCTAAAATTCTTTCACGCCCCAAAGTTTTTTGACTTGGCTCTTCTCTTGGCATATGTGTGCGAGTAATTTCAGAAATCACACAACTTGTTTAAAAGTTCATTAAAATAAAAAAAAACATATAATGATAAAAAAAATTATATTTTTATTGAGAATTATAGACTTAATGAGTTAAATTTTACCTGGTTATACTATGATTTTTCTTGACTTGCCTAGAAACCCTAAAGTTTGTAGCACCCCACCAAAATATTTTCTTATAATCATTTGAGTAAAATAATCATTTTATTAATTTAAAATCAAATGTATATTAACTAAAACTATAGATTATATATGTACTAACATTAACTTCTCCCCACTAAGCGTCAATCATATGCACCCATTCTGGATGATCTCTAAGCTAGGTCCATTGAAACAGAGAGATTGCATCGACGTTTACATTGTCAATGTTATTGTTCGCACAACTTCTATACTTGAAAATCAATTAATTAAATTCAAACTATAGAAACATGTATTAATTAATTTAATTTTATCTTTGAACAAAATAAATTGTCTTACATGCTTAAACATGACTTCTATTCTATAAAGATCTATGATAAATGAGATGCCAAATTTGTGACTCGTAATTAATGAGCCTACATCGTTAGTAGTTGTATCAAGTGTCTTTTCATAATTGACACCTAAATACATTAAAAGCTCACAAACACTACTCCTTGAAAAAACATAATCGCTCCGTTTAGACCTTACATTTTTTTCTCAACATCTAAACAATATAACTAAATAAATAAGCATATTCAAATAAATTCTCATTCAATTCTTTAAGGTCTTACAATTTAGTTTATCTACCTATTTATAAAAAAAAATAGTAAACCCTTCCCTATACAAGACCCAACCTAAAATCTAAATAAAAATATAGATAATTAATTACAATGAATCAATCATTTTCCACAACCAAATAACAAAACTCATCAATAAAACTCTTGCAATAATATAAAATGGAGTAAAGACAAAGGTTTAACAATATTATTTATTCATTTATTTTGTATTGTGAGAATATTATTTTTTATACTTTTAACATGATATTGGATTTTATATATATATATATGGAAATAAAATTATCTGAAGTCATTTGATTAATGTGTGCATTCAAGTATTCATTTATGAAAAAATACATAGTTAATAGCTAAGCAATAATTAACTTTAAATTTCTATTCCCGAGATTTTCAAGTCTTTTGCATTTTACATTTTTGTTTTGAATCTTTAATTAAGTTCCTAATTAGCTTTGAATTTTATTTTCTTCATAATTAGGCCCTTGAATTGACCAAAAAATTATTGAAATCCAACATTGGTCCTTCAAATTTCCAGTTCCTACAATTTGACCTAAATTTAGCTTTGAAACTTAAATTGCCTTCAATTACATCCTTAATTAAATCTATTAAACCTATTCAAAATTAAAGAAGTTCTTGACCTTAATTAATCTCCAATTTTGGCCAAATTAATTGTCAAACTTAATTTCACTTTTGATCAAACTCGTGATTAAATCAATTTGCCCCATAAAAAATCAATTAAGTATATGAACTAAAATTTCTTGCAAGTTTGCCCCTATCTTCAGCATCTTTCTTGGATTTAATCAAGAATTCTCATTGTTTGCTTCAAGTAGTACCTTTATTTTTGCAATTGAGTTCTCAATCTTTTCCATTTGGTCTAGTTTGATCCTTCAACTTTCAATTTATGCGACAAAGTTCTTCTTTGGCCTATTTTCTCCACTTTTAAATTGCATGTCAATTTGTGGCTTTAAAATATGTTTTAATTATTTAAAAATTAAAAGAAATCAGTAACTCAAAATTGAATTATAGCATAACCAATTATACAAAAGCTTTCAAATCAGCTGCGACTAGAGACGCTATGGCTACTGAAATAGCAGCTTTGTATCCAAATAACACCTAGACAATAGTGTCTCCTTATCTTAGACCTAATGTCATCGATAATACATAGATTATACTTACACATTCAGTCTTATTAACGAAGCAATCATTATCAGAACTGTACTTGATCTCACTGTTAGTCAAAGAAGATCTCTTAGATAGTTGGATATCTTTAACACCTTCATGAATGGTAACCTTGGTGAAGAAATGTACGTGAAGAAAGCTTAGGACTTTATTAATCACGCATCCTCATTATGTGTGCAAGTTGCAAAAAAGATCTTTACGACGTCTAAAAAAACTCCAAGAACTTGGTTTACAAGACTTTCTTCTTGTTTAGTGAATCAAGGGTTTACAAGACAAATGATGTATTCAAGTATTCATTTGTTGAGATCATTCAGATGATACTTAAGATGTCATAATTGGAGCTTTGATTTGTCTCTAAGGTCTTTTTATTTCCTTATTTGTCTTTTTTCTTTTTCATCTCTCCTCGTTGTAATTAGACAAATGATGTATCCCAATTTGTTCACCATTAAAGACTTTTATTGATATCATTGGATTTTCTTTTCAAGATTTTTTGAATGATACTATGATGTTGTAAACATAATTCCAATGTGCTTCCAATCTCTTTTTTTTTTTTTATTCATTCTTTTTATATCTCTACTCTCCTCATTGTAATTTGTGATAATTCATTTTAAAGTTTTTTTAAATATAATGTTTTCCATTGAAAATAACTTTAAATATCGTCCTTAAGGAGCGTGACGTGATAATAAAGAGTTGAAGATCTGCACAACAAGTCTCGAGTTAAAGTCAAGACGTGCATCTCTTGTAAGAATCTGAGATAGTTAGAGTTTTATTCGCTCACCTGAACTCATAAAGTGCGTTTTCCGGGAGGTGGGATTTCCTCGAATCCAAACAAAAATAAAATTAAAAAATAACTTTAAATATCAAGTTTTTTAATGGTAATTCTTTTACTAATTTTTTTTATTTGCATTATTTGACCAATATTTTTTTTAAACAGTGTTAATAAAAAGAACTCCCGGAAATCAACCAGAGGACTTTTTCATTAATTGTCAAAGTACTAATCATGAATCATGCTAAATAAAGACTAATATTACAGTACATGAAAAGAACTATGTCAAATGAATGATGTACTTACTTAATTATGATATATGTTGAGACCAATGTATGTATATATATATATGTAAATTCTTACTGATGATGAACAGTTTTCAAAATTGCCAACCAGAAGAAAAGACTAATGAAGCCTGATCAGTTCGAAATACGAGTCTCGTTTTCATTCTGGGTTTCACCTTCTCCCGATCTCTAAAATCAGCAAGTATTGCTCCAGTGTTGTTTGTTCTGGGTTTAACCCTCATCTCCTCTCTTCTTTTCTAGTCCAGGTTTTCAGGCTAGCATTAATTAATCAACTCGGTTTTGAAGAAATTGGAATTAAGATCGTAGAGATAGAACATTGATGAATCTTTGACAAGAAAATCACGCTTGACTGATAGTAAAAATGAAAGTAGCAAAAAATAAATAAAGGCCCTCGAGTCAATCCAAAGCACAACTTTCTTCGCCCGAAAGAAGTCGAACCAGCAATTACTGTACCACCACCATTTTCCAATCAAACCCTACAAAGCCAATTGCTATGCCGGCACCACTTAACTTCTTGACTTTCAAAGCTCAAACACCACGCCATTCTCTCTACCCTATTTACTCCTGCAACAACCTCCTCCATTAGAATAATCCCTCACTTATTATCCCCTCTCTCACCGCCATTAATAACCTGCAAGCAAACCAAAACCAAAGTGATGAAGCAAGAGAATCCACTCTATAGAAATCTGAGTAAAAAAAGAAAATATACTACTGGTTCATGAAAAAAGAAAGGGACAAACCGATGAGAACTACCCATTTCTCACTTCACTTTATTTTACTTTTTATTAAGAGCTTCTGCGTGTGTCAACTCTGAGAAGATTCCAATTAAGAACCCAGCATGTATTCTTCCTTGTCTAGCTTGCCTCTTGTCCGAGGGGATTGGCTTGTACTTTGAGTATAGTAGGAGTGTTTCAGTTTTAATGCATAACTGTAAGGTAGGGATGGGAGTGTACTTTGTCTCTTCCCTTTTTTATTTATTTTCCTTTCCTTTCTTGTTCATCTTGTCACAGGCGATTCCTGTTGCGTGGTTCTGTCTCTTTTATAAACTTAATTATTTCATATTCAGAAGCATTTTCTACATCTATAATCTGATTTTTTTATATATTTTCTTTGGGAGACGGGGAGCACTGTTTATTAATTGAGACAAAATCAACGCAGGGGTAGGTGAAGAGGCCTATAAGAAGGGATGTTGTGTTTGCCTAGCTAGAGCATTCATCTCCACAACCTAAACCTAGTTCTTGGTGTTCAACTTATTAAGATTTTGGCCTTTTTTGTCAGCATGGCTTCATCAAACAGGCACTGGCCTAGCTTGTTCAAATCCAAACCTTGCAACCCTCACCACCACCAATGGCAGCATGACATCAACCCTTCATCTCTCATGTCAACTGGTTGCCACAGAAACCCCTACGCATCAGGTAATAGACACCAAAATTTGCAAATTATAGATTATTTATCTTTTAAGCAAGTTCTATCCTTTTTCATACTTCTCTACAATGATAGTCGCATGTTTTTCACTCCTCAACAAAGCCTAGGTAGGGTTTTCTAGCCCGTCACCCATGAATTTGTCATTATCTATATAAATGTATTCTTAATTGTCCTTTTTATGTAGTCCTCTGCAAGTGATATTAATTGTTGACAAGTAATAGAATGATTTACAGTGCGGGCTACATAATTCCAAACCCAAGAAAGTGCTCTTTAAATTATCATACTATAGCTACTGTTACGAGGGCTTTTAACAGATTGTGTTCATCTAAACCATGTTTTGCAAGCAGTTCCTGGATGTGAAGAGAGAAGTCCGGAGCCAAAGCCGAGATGGAACCCAAAACCTGAGCAAATTCGCATATTGGAAGCAATCTTCAATTCTGGGATGGTTAATCCACCAAGGGATGAGATACGGAAGATCAGAGCTCAGTTACAGGAGTATGGCCAAGTTGGTGATGCCAATGTCTTTTACTGGTTTCAAAACAGAAAATCAAGAAGTAAACACAAGCTTAGAAATTTCTCAAAACAACAACAAATGACCCCTTCAACCACCAAACCTGTGACTGCAACTCTCACAGCACCGTCGTCTTTATCATCTTCCTCGGAAAGATCCTCTCCAAAAGTGTCCAAAAGGACTCTCTCTTTGAGTTCTCCCACTTATATTGATTCTTCCAACTCGCCAACCAGCTCAGTTAGGCAGTACCTATTTTCAAGCACAAAACGAATTTGTGTCCGAACCCTTTTTCTTCCCCGTTCAACAGACTGGAGGGGAAACTGCGGCTTTTGCTCAAGGGTTTTGCTTCTCTGAGCTATCGAATGTGGTTCATGTTCAAGATCACACAGTTGGGCCTTGCACTAGTCTCTTGCTTAATGAGATAACGAATTCTAGCGCTTCAAAGAAAGTAAACCATGAAGATAAAAACCGAAAGATGGAACCGCAGCTCAGTTACACTGCCACCTCTCAAGTTACTCACAGCATCGATCTTGCTCCTCTCCCTCTTTCAGCTAACGCCAGTACTGTCTCCATTCAATCCACCATCAATCAAGTTCAAGGTGACAAATCTTTTATTTCTTTTAAGAATTTTGATTGATGCCCTTTCTTCAAGCACGTGATGAACACGCTCCAAGCATGTTCTTGAAATGTGATGTTATGAAGAATCTTTTTTGATGAAAATTTACCAATGGCGCCTAGCTAAATTCACCCAAGATTTCATGAAAGTGTCTGAACTCTGAAGCATAATATGTATCGAACAGTTTAGTAGCAGATCTTTTATAAAAGGAACGAAAGAAAAAATAACATATTCTTTATATATATAGGACTCAAAGATGCGAGATAGTCATTTTGGGTCCCCAATTTGCGATCTTTTGTCTAGATGGACGTGTGCATGGCTTGATTGACCATGGCTTTAGCTTTGACATTATTCTTAGAGAAAATGATTATGTGGCTGTCAGGTCCAGGGGAGTCCGGTGTCACTGCAAGGTCGACGGTGTTTATCAATGATGTTGCCTTTGAAGTAGCCATGGGACCCTTTAATGTGAGAGAGGCTTTTGGCGATGATATTCTGCTTATTCACTCCTCCGGTCAGCCTGTTCTCACCAATGAGTGGGGTGTCACCCTGGACTCACTACAGCATGGCGCTCTCTACTATTTGGTGCCCCTTTACACCAGTGAACATGTGAGTTTCTTCATGATTTAGATTTTTCAAGATGAATCAAGATTTATTTGAATACAGAAAGATGTATCATGCAGCACGAGATTGATTTTAGAATAGAACAGTGAAGGTTTTGTTTCCTATATGGATTGTTAATGAGTTTTTCACTGATTGCAGATATAGAAGTGTAGAAGCTACGCTCTGATCAGGAGGAGATGGGAAATTGCTGTGGTTCCGTGCTTGTGATCGTATTTTCTAATTCTCTCTTTCTTGAGGATTGAATTAGATTTTTTTTATAAAAAAAACCCTGCTAGTTATGGACTTTTCTTTTATGGATCTAAGACCAAATGTATTTTGTTCCTTATTCAAGCAATATATATATATATGGAATTTCCTTTAAATTTATATATTCTATAGTCTACGTACGGTATACATCCCGTAGTGTCTTGCTAGGAGTAATACTGGATTCGTGTACATATGTGGGAAGTGAAATTCTGCGGATAATGTGAACTCACATCCAACTGAGCTGATATCATTCCCATACTTTCTGCCAGCTTTTAGGTTTTACTTGTTGCTGAAGGAATCCCATGCTGTAGCCTCTTGAATTTGTCATTTGTCTTGTTACCGTATGACCTCAACCGACCCCTAGGGGTACTTGGAAGAAATTCTAGGGGAGATCTGACCTGTGAAATATACTAAAAATAATAAAAATTAAACTCATGGATAATTTTTTTAATTTACGAAGATGATCTTAGTTTTATGTATCTTGATTAATTTTATGAGATAATCTCACACATAATTAGTAATACCATGAGCTAATCTCATAAGCTAATCTCATAGATAGTTAGGGATGGCAATGATGACGTTGTTTGGATTTTTAAAAATAAATATTATATATTTTTTTTATTTATTAAGTAAAAAATTAGATATTTATAAATTATTCTAGGTGTTTTAGATACCCAATTAGGATTTGTTAACTATTTTAATTTTTATTGATCTGTAAAAAATCTAAATCTAAAAATTTGTTTACTTGTTTTATTAAATTTAATACTTAAATATAAATTCTATTTAACCATCACTAATACATTTAGGAATGACATTGTTTAATATTTATTATATTTGGAGTAATACTAATACATCCCCTTCCTTCAAGTCATAGATAAGAACCTAAGTTGCTTGCATTGCATGGACTCATCCCTGTGATGATAAAACTTTTTTAATTAATTAGAACAATTAACTTCTTTAGAAGAATAATTACAGATAATATTATAATATTATTTCGGCAAATATTTAGAGCACCAAAAGATAATAAGTTATGGGATGAATCCCTCAAAAATATTTTTATATTAACTCTCGAGTCAAGTTTATTTATTACATTCCTGCAAGATTCCATGTGTACTGTTCCATCTCCCATCAGAGCTTTAGGGTTCATGTATCCACCTCACATGTATCCCAATGGTTTGAATAAATAGCCCTAATTAGAACAACAACTTTCTTGCACGAATCAGAGAAACTGACCCGAAAACGGAAAGGGTTGTTCTTTTCGACGAGTTTTATCCAGTTGAATTTAAAACTTTTGCAGCAGAAATGATCATTCATAAGAGAGACAGGAGTAGTTGTTGACGGGAAGGTCAACTTTTTTGATTGAGTGGTGCAGATTATTTACGTGCACTCTGGTGATAACAGTGAAATACTCACTACTACTTCGATTTGACTAAGCGATTTGGATGTATCGATTACCACCCTTCTGTCACAAAATTCTTCATCTACCTCAGGAAGAAAACATAGAACACTGTGGTTTTCATGAACCATCACGTACGATGAAATGACTACAAAAGCTCATTAGAAAACCAATCTTCTTGCCCACTGGCTGCAATTTTCTGGGTGGATTGCAAGTGATGGGGTATCAGAAATGAGTGGAAAAAAAAACCAAGAAATGGAAAATATGGTGGCTGTTTTTTGTCCATAGGCTGTGATTTTGGGTGGGTAGATGCAGGGGCAGCAAGTGGTGATTGATATCTGGTCAACACTTCATACAATAGGGATTCTGCGTAAGAACAGATAGCTGGATGGGATTGTTCTAGCACGAGTTCCATGACCTTATCTAGCAAGTTAGTGTGCATAGTTATGATGAGCAAGAGACCAGCTTGTATGTTTTAAAATTGTTTTTGTGAGTTTAAAAGTGGTATATTAGAGAATAATATAGATTATATTTTGGAGTTTAATATAATAGTTATGAGTTGGTTTTTTAATATGGTATCAGAGTTTTGTTGATCTAGTGGTCACGAGGTTGAATCTCAATACCTCATTATATTTAATAAAAAATCAAATTCAAGATAATGTGTGCATGTGTAAGTTTTAAACTCAAATTTTTTTTACTTATAAAGAGTATTAGAGAATAATATAAATCATATACTAATGTCTCATCTAACAGCTTAAATTTTTAGGTGAGTTGGTTTCTTAATATGGTTGAGATTATTTTTAAAAGTGTTTTTCGTTCAGAAATGCATTACAATAATATTTTTTTTATTTTAAAAATATTATTGTTTATATTATTACATGAAAATAATTTAAAAAAAATAATTTTTTTTTATTTAAAATAAAAACTAAAACTAAAATTTTTTATTTTTTTTTTAAATATTTTTAAAACTTAGTGCAAAACAGCCCCTCGATGTGCCAATAGTAATGATGTGCAAGAAACCAGCATGGCCGTGGTCAATCCATCTACATACATGGAAAGCACGATTGACAATCTTGTGCTCGCAGTTGCAGACCCTCGAGATATGCCAAGTGCTTCTCCCGCTAAAAAATAATGTTAAATAAAGTTTAAATTCAAAGTTTAATACGTTATACAAGAGGAGTTGGCCTTTTTTTGCAATTAAAGAAAGTATATATTCCTTTCAAACTGCACACTTGATGTACTATTTATTCTTTTAAGATCAATTACACTAATTTATATATCCCTATCATAAAGTTCTCTTTTAATTTTAGCAAAATCAAGTAAAAACTATATCAGGGATGAGCTTTTGATTTTTTCTAAGGAATTTTTTTGGCAAGGATGAGGCAGGAGACTTGTTTTTATCGTATTTAATAATGATTTTAGGACTTGGCCATGATGCAAATTCTTAAGATAGCAAATGTTTAATAAATGTATTTATGGTATTTTTATTTTTTATGTTATTTTCTCTAACACCTTTTAAAAATTAAAATCCATGCATCACACACACCCGTCTATTTATTACTAATTTACTCACAGATGTACAATTGTGCATTTACAATTTACAACAAAACACATGAACAACACATCAAGAAAATAAAATCATTCCAAACTTCCAAAACCCAGCTTCAAAGAAAGATAAAGTTGTGGGAATCTTTGAAAGTGTGGTTTAGATTGATTTTCAAAGTGTTTTTTTTTAAGAAATATAATAAAATAATATTTTTTATTTCTTAAAAAAAAAAGTTTTTGGCATCGCGTCGATGACACGCTCAGTGGATGTGTTGGCTCTGCGGTTGCTTCTACAGTTGAGGCTCACCGCAGAGCCTACCCGTTTGGTAAAGGGTGCACCAAAGTTTTTTAAACTGTGGGACCCATCAAAAACTGAGGTGCAACCTCAATTTTGGAGAAACTGCCTTTGGATGCTTTTCATTGGACGAAACGCAATTTCAACTTCTGTTTTGTAACTTTCTGTTCATCCTCCTCAATTTTTACATAACTTCCCAGGGGGTTGCTTTTTCTTCATCTTCCTAAGTGTCCATGAAGCTTTCTATTTCGGACAAACACCGTTGAAGGCAAGAAAGGGCGAAAGACCCAGTCAGCCAGCGATCTCTCTTTCTTCACAGTTACGGATAACTCCTCTCTCCTCCAGCCTCTATTTTTGGAGAGCACCACCATCATCCCCCTCAGCACCGACAACTTCTCCTCCACGCCATAATCTCCGGCGTGACCTCCATCAGCAGCAGCAAGCCCCGATAGAAGCTGCAGTAACAACAACCTTCTGACACTTATCTCGGACACTATAGACCACCATTTTTTATGCCACCACCATGGGAAGAACCACATCGTCCTCCTATACCCTACTGTATTGGCAGGTGAGCCTCTCGTCATCGTCAGTCGACCACCTCGCTACCGTTCACGTGTTACGTGAACAGTGTACGAGTGAATTAATTCACTCTCAACTGTTCATGCAAGACGTGAACGATGTACGCACTGTTTTTTTTTTTTTTTTTAACTCTTGAGTTGGACTTCCTCTTGACTCAAGCAACTCTAGTGGAGTTGAGCCTTTTGGCCCAACTTGGCTAGGCCGACCCATTAAGTTGGGTCAAGCCTAGTTTGATATATATATATATATATATATATATATATATATATATATATAAAAATATGTAGATAGAGATAAATCCTAATGAAAGGGTAAGGAGTGTGACTTCGTTTCACTCCACAAAACTGTTTTGTTTTCAATTAATTATGGATTAGAAACTTGCAACTGAATTTGGCCTTTGAATTATATCTCTATAACATGTAGATAGAGATCCTAAAACTCACTATGGATCACAGATGTTGGTCTTGATGATATTTTACCAGATGTTGTTTCTCGATCAAATAACAAGGGATTACAGAGGCCTTCATGTATCAATTTAGTTCATGATAGAATTGCAAGTAGTTTGATGAGAGAATAAAAACAAATGTCTAATTTACTTGAATTATTAATTATATTTTATTATATATATATATATATATATATATATATATATATATATATATTGTGTGTGTGTGTGTACACACTTCTTTATCATTAAGTAAATGGTTAGCTTAAAATGTTGAGATGTTGAGCCATATTTTTATCAGTTTTGAAAAATGGGACTGATTTGTGAAGTAGATCATATATATATATATATATATATATATATATATATATATATATATATATATATATATATTGTGTGTGTGTGTACACACTTCTTTATCATTAAGTAAATGGTTAGCTTAAAATGTTGAGATGTTGAGCCATATTTTTATCAGTTTTGAAAAATGGGACTGATTTGTGAAGTAGATCATAGGTTGATGCCTGATTTTGTCTCCTTGTTTTTTTTCTTAAAAAAATGGAAAATTAAAAGTTTCTTGACAAATCAACAAAGCAAAAAATTTATTTTTATTAATTTTTTTTTTGCTTTTTAAAGCTTACCCCCATATAATTCCCACTCATTATGTTTGTTGCTTGACAAAAAAAAAAGCAATTTTTTTTTAAAAAATGCTTTTTACTATACAAGCTTTTTTTCCAGTAAAAAATTGCTTTTTTAAAGCTCCCAGCTCTTCCTCCATTATCCCCTCTCTAGTATCAATTCTCATGAGGGTCTCTCTCTCTCACTCTCCCTCCCTCAAACTTCCCATTCCAATTACTGGAAAAGAAAGAAGACGAGCCTTGCTCGTCCCTCTTCTCCTTACCTTTATCTTCCCATCTCTATTATCGAACCAAACAACGACAACAAAACTAACACAAAGCCTCTCTATCTCTCATCTCCAAATTGTTTTTGCAGAACAATCGAAAAAACCCCCCTCCAAAAGAAACATCAACAAAGGACAAACACACATTGACGAAGAAAGAGCAACGAGAGCAACATTGTTAACGGGTTGTTGAAACAATAGCGATCAATGTTCATCTTAAGGGTTATTTTGGCATAAATGTTTCAACAGTAATTATAGATTTGTATTCTGTCGGTGGGGCGTTTGGTGGAGAAAGGAAACATAGGCAAAGCAGAGAATTTCTACTTTTTATAAATGGTGGTTCGAAAGTTGTTTTGGTAAGTGAAGTTGTGGTTGTACAGTAACCAAACGATAATCAAACTGTTTTCTCTCAAAACTCAGTTGGAAATGCAATACCAAACGACCACTTCAAGTGAAATGTACTTTGAAAATGCACTCTGAAAGCAAAAGTTATTGTATTTTTAAACACTTAATAAGCTATTGTTTTTTTTATGAAATGTTGTCTTGAGTGTCAAGTATGATGGGGCGACAACCTTGTGATTGAAATCTATTTTAATTAACATGAATTAAACAAATTATAAGTGAATGTGAAATCAATATTAAATAACCTTTTGTTTTTCTAGATTTAATTTTTAATTTATTGTGGTTAATTAAGGTTGATAATGATGAAAATTATTTTTTTCACTTCTAACATTTACTATATAAAACTAGGTAAAGGAAGAGCTTCTTACTTATATTTTTTAGACTTTTATATACTCTTCCTCACATCATATTTTTCTTCTCGTTTTAATATTTATTTATCTTTAAAAAAACCAGAGTTTAGATTCATCTTATTGAGAGATATTTGAGTTTCATATTCATTGGATCAAATCCCTTGTTAAGAAGTGCTTCTAAATTAAGATGGTGTTGTTGGAGTCTTGAAAGATCTATTCCAAACATCTTAGATATTATTTATTATTATTATTATAATATGTAAGCAAGAACGTTGAATTAATATCAATTACAAGTTAAATTATATGCTTAGTACACATAATAGAATTTTATTATGATTTTGTATTTAAATGTTATATGAATTAAATGTCCTATCATCTCTTTTACACGGATCTAAACAAAGATGATATGTATCCCTACAAACTTATACTTTCCTTCACTTATTTTATTGTCAACTTCTCTCCTCCTTAACTTCCATAGGAAACCTATGGAAGTCTATGTTAGTTTTATTTCATTTTGTTTATATTATTATCCAAACAAGGTAGAGTCATGTCTTAAACTAAGAGTATGATTATTAAACCATGTTTATGAGGAATTTTGATTTTTTTTCTTTAAATTAATTTTGCAGTACTTTTAAGTTATTTTGATGCACTCATGTTAAAAATAAATTTAAAAAATAAATTGTTTTTACAAAAGAATTTTTTTTTTAAATCTACTATAATCTGAAACAAATCTTAGTAACTTTTATTTCATGGCATTAACGGAATGAATTTTATTTTTTTTAACATGCACCATTAGAATTAAAATAATTATTTGGAGATTATTTTATATATAAACATATATATTTCTTAAGGCCATGCCTTCGGCGGAATTAAGTACATTTCAAGTCGAATCTCATGTACATCACATATGAACTGAACTGATGATGATTTGGCAAAAGATTATTTTTCACGCAACAATTCACCGAAGAATTAATTGGTACAAGTCAATACATAAATAAATAAATAAATTTAAAAAACGTAACTATAATCCTAATAAAAGCCCATAATTCCTTCATTAATTATAATGAAACAGAGAGAGAGAGAGAAGAAAAGCCCACACAACCCACCTCGTGTTTAAAAAACGACATTGCTTAATTTGCTTTATATAATCCTTTCCCTGTCATTGTCCAAACCTTAATTCAATATAAAAGGTGGCTGAAACGACATAAAAAGAAGGGAAATAAAAGAAAAGAAACCCATCAGATGGGAGCGTATAGAGCGGACGATGATTACGATTACTTGTTTAAGGTGGTATTGATCGGTGATTCAGGTGTTGGCAAATCCAATCTCTTGTCTCGTTTTACGAGAAATGAATTCAGTCTGGAATCCAAATCCACCATTGGCGTCGAGTTTGCTACTCGCAGCATTCGGGTTGATGATAAAATCGTCAAGGCCCAGATTTGGGACACTGCTGGTCAAGAAAGGTTACCCCACATTCCCTTCCTCTTTATTTCTTATAGATCTCTCATCCAATTCAATCCCTCTTTACCCACGTTTTTTTTTTGTTTCATGTCTTGATTGGTTGTGATTTTGATTATTTGGATCGGAATATTGGCTTTTCTTGAATTTTCATTAAAGAAAAACATTAAATTACTTGGAAAATTATAGGCAATACATGATGAATTGCTCAAATGTGCGAATCCAATATAATGAATTCTCACGTACATTAATGGTGTTAGACTTGGCCAATTTTGATGCCATAGAATTGCTTTGCATGGTACGGTGGTGGGTTTGACGTTAAACATCCATAAATATGAATAACCAGCAGAATGTTATGGAAGGAACTACAGGGTGATGTGAAGGTGATTTTTGGGATCTGCGTTATTAGAGTTTATTAATCAGGATTAAAACTTTCTTGGCATTACCTGATGGTTTGGAATTTAATCAATGTTTGCAATCCTTCCTTGTTATAATCATTTTACAAAGTACGTAGAAGGGCTAGATTAATATAACCAAGCAACGCCTATGCTGTCCATTGTTTCTATTTTGTTTTATAATTCTACAATGCTTGCAAAATGGAGAAATTATTTGGCATGTCAAGAACTGTACTCTCTTTTCTTGTATAAACATGGGGTTCATCATGAAAATAATTTATGGATCCTGCCTTCTTGTAAGAGAGGAGAGGAAAACTTCTTGTAAGAATTTCTTGTTTAGATGATGATGTATCAAGCTCGGCTGCCTTAATTATTTCTAACATTTCTTCTTCTTTCTCAAAAGATACCGTGCTATAACAAGCGCATACTATCGAGGAGCTGTCGGAGCCTTGCTAGTCTACGATGTAACCCGCCATGTTACATTCGAAAATGTGGAGAGATGGCTGAAGGAGCTTCGCGATCACACAGATGCTAACAATGTGATCATGCTTGTCGGAAACAAAGCAGACCTGCGCCACCTCCGTGCGGTGGCCACCGAAGATGCCAAGGGTTTTGCTGAGAGAGAGAAAACATTCTTCATGGAGACTTCTGCTCTCGAGTCGATGAATGTCGAAAATGCTTTCACAGAAGTGCTGACCCAGATCTACCGTGTTGTCAGCAGGAAAACTCTTGACGTCGGAGACGACTCGACATACTTGCCCAAAGGACAGACGATTAATGTCGGAAGCAGAGACGATGTGTCGGCTGTGAAAAAGGCTGGATGCTGCTCGTCATGAGCATCGGAAAGTTTTGGAATGTTTCTCTTTCAAGATTTTATTAACTTGATCATCATGAACAGAGAGCCCAGAGATTGTCGTCTTCTGGGACTCCATACAGGTTTATCTGACCATACGACAATATGATATGTTGACAAAAAAAAATCAGCAATTTAAATTTTACTATTTTTCAAGAACTAGAGATGAATTTGTAAAGCCCATTTTGAATCTTAAAAAATGTTATGGTTCTTTATTTGTTGTTCTTCTCCAGTTAAAGTATTTGCTTCCCCCTCCCTCCCTCCATTTGATAGCAGCCTAGGGAGCATGAAATACTGAAAGCTCAGAGCTAAAAGTTTATTTTATTTTTATTAGAAAATTTTCTAATTTAAATTATAGAAATGCAACCACTATATCATATTTAAATCGATGAGATGTTGCCATTATAAGATGCATGATCAAATTTTTAATAAGTTTACAGTGATCGGCTCCTTCGCAATGCATTTATTATTTTTTTATGCGAGGAAATTTCATTTTCTAGCATGTTTCTGTGGACTTAGAAAAATTAGTAAAATCCCGATTTTCTCAAGTTTTTATAAAGTTTGCATGTTCTGACTCGAACTTGAGACAAAGCTCAAATCCTTTATTACAACATGTATCTACTATGCTATCCCTTAATTCTGATGAAGAAAGCTAAAATGAGAAAAAAAATTCTTGGTCAAAGGAGGAGTTGATGTTAACGAAGGGGGAAAATCTTGTGCATGAAGTTTTTAAGGAAAATGTCTACTGATGACCATTTGTCTAGTTACAACTAAGAAAAGTAAGTTTTAATTTATTGGGAAATGATGACATTTTTTTTTTAGTGTTGGTGTTGAAAGAGATGTAGCTAATGCAAAACAATACTGAGATGGATCTGCGAGAAAATACAGAATGAGTTGCAAAATAAGAATTAGCAAAAGCCAAAGGAATTATAGTGTACACATGTTTCATAAAGAGTCCGAAACAAAAATAGTGGTATTTTTATTATTTTAATGCATCCACAGTTATTTAATTATTAAATATAATATAATAATAATATTGTAAATAATCTATTTTTTTTATTTACTTTATGTTTTTTATGCCCTCCAAAGTGTTATGAATTTATAATGTTCTTATATATAAAGTTTAAATAAAAGTAAAGTAAAACGAAATTAAACAACTCAATTGTTAGGGTAATTTTCCCATAAATAAATAATAGACAATACATTTAATATTTATTTACTAATGCAGCTTTTGTAAAATTATTTTTAATTTAAAATATATCAAAAATATCTTTTATATTTATTTTTAATATCAGCACATTAAAACCATAAAAAAAATTTCATAAAAAATATCAACTTACTGATATTTAGTGTGAAAAAATGTAAAAAAGTATCCTAAAACACAAGTTTGTTTTGAGCAGGATATTCGTTTTTGCTATTTTTCTTCAAATAGAAAACTGTACAATATGAAAATGTTTCTAGTTTTCTTAATTGAAATTATATTTCAAAACATTAAAAAAAAGAAAAGGTTTTCTGATTTTTTATTAAAAAAATAAAAACTAGAATGAAGTAAAATATTGAAATTGAAAAATAGACAACACTTTTTGAGCACACAAATTACCTTTTCTAATGCGACATAAATTGGTTCTAAGGTGACACCTTTGAACCCAAGTTACCCGACATCATTAAGCATTTCAATAGCAATTTTTGCAAGCCTTATATGTATTTCCAGAAATATGGTTAAAATTAATTTTAAAAATATTTTTTATTCAGAAACATCAAAACAATTTTTTTTAACATAAAACACCAAAAAATTAATTTAAAATAAAAATTAAACTTTTTTATTTTTTTAAAAACACTTTTAAAGAAAAATGTAAAAAAAGAATACTCTGTTAGCCCGACTGCAATGCCCGTGCCAGAATTGAGGGCTGGCAGGGGAAAAAAAAAGGGAACTCACATCAAATGCTCCTGCTGGATGTTCAAAATTCAAATAGAATACAAAATATTCTTATACAAATTAAAGTTCAACCTTTCTAAAAAGCATGAAATAAATCTATTTGATTTTCAAAACCAATAACATAGTCCACGCAGACTGGAAAATTATAGACCAGCTAGCAAGTTCTTTCTAGCATATATTATGGAGGGCACTAATTGTTGATATTTTCCTCGAAAGGTCATTTCCGAGTCTCTGATTTCTTCTGCTCCTTGGCTAGAAAAACACAGTTTTTGTCATTTGCAAGAAAATATGAAAATGGAGATCAAAGCAGTTTCTCCTAGACCTTACCAGCCTTTTCTTCTTCTCGCTTTTTAGCAGCTTCCTCCCTTTGCTGGCGTATGAGACTTAATCGTTCTGCATGAAAAATAGAATACGAAACTTACAACCATGGAAAAATACGTGGGCTGCAAATAATAGAACACAGAAGGGGAGAAACATTCCTCGACCCAAGCCATCTCACACAAACAAGTATAGAAATCCAATGAGAGATTGGGCATAAGCCATCTCACACGAACAAGTATAAAGGGAGATTGGGCATAAGCTATCTCACAAACAAGTATATAAATGTGATGAGATTGAGCCTTAAACATGGAGTTAAAACAAGGTTGTCAATTCCGTTTCGGTTGGTGCTTTGTTTTTACAATTGGAACGGAATGTTTTGGTTTCAGAGCGTTTCGGCATGTCATTTCAGAGTTGTACTGTTTATGTATATATATAATTAAATATATTAATTCAAAAAAAAAGTTCAAATCCACAAATAAAATTATTTAGAATTGTGTAATTTAATCTAAAAAAAACAATAAAATAATTTTTCTAAACAAAATTATGACCATGTATAATACTACAAGAATGTCATTATCAATCTCGCAAGGTCATTATATTTTTTTATTGCTCTGAAATTTCCACATAATATATATAAATGTCGTAAAATTTCATCTTAGTCTAACAGTCGGATTAAAAGATATGATTGATATTGTAAAATTATTCATAATTTAAAAAAATACTATTTAGCCGAAACAGAATTAGCGGAACGAAACCGAAATGTTTCGGCCGAAATTGACAGCCCTGAGTTAAAGAGTAATATTGATGGGATAAACCCACAACACCTGATGAGACATGGTAACCATGCCACATCATAAAATAGCACACCAATATATGAAATCTAAATCATTTCTTACTAGACCAACATGGCAAATATATATCTTCAACCCATGCTCAAATACATAATATTCACACCAGGCCCACAAGCATATAAGCTCTTACCTAAGTCTTTCCTAGCCTGTTCTGTTTTCCCTTGTTCCTGCAGCCTCATGTATCGCTCATGAGCCCTTTGTTTCTCTATCTCCTCCCTGCAAAAGAACCGAAGCAAGCAGAGTCAAACAAAATTTCTCCAGGTAATAATCTAGAGCTCCTAAAGACTGAGTCCTAATAGCAACACAAATATATCAATACAAATGAAATCCAATCCACTAACCTTTCACGCCTTGAAAGCTCTGATGTTTTCCCAGTCTGAAAACACCAAATAACAACAACATTACTTCTAGATCTAAGATTATCACTAAGAAAACATAGAAACAGGAACTTACATCAGCATCTCTAGCTTTCATGTTCTTCGCTTTCACCAAATTGGGATTTTCAATCTCAATAATACCCTGAGTTCCTTTCCGCTTTTGCTAAACATTGTTCAACCGATTTCCGATTAACAAGCCATTCCAAATTTAAAAAAAAATGTAAATATTTTAATAATTACTAACATCAGGATCTTCATCTTCAGATTCCTCCTCCGATTCCTCCTCCTCCTTTTCCTCTTCATACGCAGCTTCCTCCTAAACATTTTAGAGACAGACTCTCTCTCAAACACAACATTCACTTTACCAAAACAATTACATAAAAAAACACAATTACATAAAAAAACAATTACATACCCGCTTAAACGTCCGAGGACGGGTTGAGGTCCCGGCAACTGCAACAAATCGAATATTACAAACCAACCCCCAAAACAAAAACCTTAATTTCCCAAATAAAAACTCAGCTTTTTTTTAGAAAAAAAATAGAAAGCAACAATTTATAGCTGGATAAATAATTATCCAGATCCAACTGAAAATTGTTTTTTTCGTAAAAGAAGAAGTTGAAGAAGACAATCTTACGCATCTGCTCGGGGGTAGAAAAGTGGCGCTGACCGGTAGGCTTTCCCTTAAACTTTCCTCTTCCCATCTTAATAAATCAAAACAATAGGAAATCAAATAAATAAATGAATAAATAAATAGAGGAAAAAGAGAAGGATTGACAGGCTTTTAGTTCTAATCAGAAGGAAGATGAACTCTGTTTGATTTCGAAGTGGAAGAGAGCAGGATTTGATTTGACCCTGATGGATGGATGGATGGATGTGTTCCAGAGGCAAAACCCTAGAGGAGAAAACTTGGACCAGCGTGTGGTGAAGAGGAAATTTTATTGTGTCTGTTTTGTCCACACGGATTCGATGCCTTTCACGTGGTAAATCTGTTGATCGAACGGTGGAGACGGGATAGATGGAAGGTTTGGGGCACACAGCAAAGTGAAGCTCGGCCAGGTTGGGCCTGAAAATCAAAACGGGCCTAGCCCAGATCGCTCAACCTCCTTGGAAAATTTGTAACAATATTAACCTATGCACTCAATTTGTTAATATCAAATGGCTTTGAATCTTGGCATGTTTTATTATATTTATTAATTAAATTTAAATTGAATAAATATTATTTAATACATGATAATGCCAACCTAGCTAACTATTTAATTATGAGATCTTTCCGTAGTAGATGATGATCCCACCTATATTAGATAAATAAATAGATTCAATTTTAATACAAACTAAAGTTTATTTGTTGATAATTTCATGAATTTTAATTAACTTATTCTATTTTGCTAGTATAATTTGTAAGAATTCCACTACAAATAGATTGAGATTTTTTTATTTATTATGTGGACTTTAGTTGTGGTTGATTATTTTTCTATAATCTACAATGACTAATAGTCGACTTGTCAATTTTCTTCCAAATCTCCTAATAAATTATAAGACTTTTCAAGCTCGGTTGATTTGATTGTTTATGATCATTTTTTTCCTTTCTTCTCTCCCAATAAATGCATTTTATTTTATTTTTTATAAATACTGCGCTAATATTAGGTTATCATACAATTTGAATCACCAATATTCCCAATTTAAAAAACTTTTTTTTGAATACAAGAAAACATTGTCTTTAAAAAGTACACTTTGTAGGTCAGGTAAGCGAGTAAAACCCTGATTATTCTATATTTTTACAAAATATACACGTTCTGATTCAAACTCGAGACCTGTTGTAATTACGAAACATACATGATCAAAATTTAAATCCTCTTATGGTTTTAAAGCTTGATGATGTTGAATTGATATCCATTTCAAACATCATTTCTAAATTAAGAAATATAATTAACATTAAAATCCTGGTATTTAATTTTAAATTCAATGATTTAAATTAGGTAAGAGAAATAGAAAATTAAAGACATAAATTTACCTCTCTTGATATGATCTAATGCGTGACCTGTCAGGCCCCAAGTGGCCAGTTTTATTGCCAAACTGGAGGACTGAACAGCTGATAACAACATAGAAAAACGACACAGAAACCTTGCATTTAAGGTGATAACAACATAGAAAAACGACACAGAAACCTTGCATTTAAGGTAAGACATATTTCTAGCCAGAAGCTGCGTGCCTCTACAGAATACATGGGGAAGAAATTAGAGGCAAAAACAGCTCAATTCATCAAACCGGATCACTCCAACAGCTCAATTCATCAAACCGGATCAAACCGGATCAGTTCAATTCATCAAACCGGATCACTCCGACAGTTCATGCAACTTGTCGACAAAACCATCGACATAAGAATTTTCAACCCCTTCGCCTAACATAAACTCTCTCCACCTTGCATGGTTGGCTCTCACCAATTTCCCCACTTCACTGTCATCGTCCATCACAGCTTTCACTGCCTCGCAGACACCATGTCTCGTAAACAAGCCATCTTCCTCACCTCTCTCAACCTCCACTCCAACTTTCAGATCTCCACCCACCACTCTCGCATTGATTATCTGGTCTCCAACATTTGGCAACAGGACTAACTGACACGTGTTCACCATACCCTCTGACAACGACCCAGACCCACAATGAGTCACGAAACATCCCACAGAAGGGTGCATCAAGATCAGCTGTTGCTGGACCCAGCCCGTATAAACAAATCCTCTTCCCTTAACTCTCTCCTCAAACTTTTCCGGCAAGGCTGACTCGATTGTTTCAGCTCCGGCAGGTGGTTTGAGGACGGCAGAAAGAGCAGGCTTGTCAGCTCAGACCTAAAACCAGCTCCTGAAACTGATCTTTCTTAAGAACACACTCACTCCCAAAGGCACAGAATACTAAAGTACCAGCTTTGAAGCTATCCAACACTTTGGCAATCTTTTCTTCTAATACTGATTTTGGTGGTTCTGGCAGGATTGGACCTGCTAGAATCACAGGCTTGCCAAACTGGGACTCGATATAATCAGAGTAAGGCCCTTCCATCTCTCTACATGTTTTGAAGGCCATTGCGTCACATTGACTCAAAGCATATAAATGGCGTTCGTGAAATGAAATGTTTCTTCCATATTGCTTCACAGTAACAGCCAATATTCCTCGAGCTTCGTGAGCACGCAGCTTGATTGATGACAGGGGAAAACTTGGTGGAGGCTGCATCAAATCAGCTGCCGTCAAGCTCTCAAGTTTTCTTTCAGGACTTAACAGATAACCAATGGTAGCTGGGCTAATGATACAGAAATGCACGGATTTAACACCTAGCTTGCGTGACAACTCCGGTAACCAATGAGTAAAATCAAAGAAGATGAACTGAGGATTAAGGATGCGAAGATGGTCCTCGAAGGCATGTTCTGTGAGATCCATCGCAGTCATTAAAAGAGGTTGCAAAGGGAAAGGGACATCAGCAGTTGTTTCTGTGCCTGTAGGGAGGCCATGAACATGAGGGACAGTGATAGGGATGAAGGTTATGAGGTCAGGATGAAGATTGAAAGGCTCAAACTTGGATTGAGTATTTTTTGGCAAGAAGAAAGAGATTCTGTGGCCTCTCTCTGCAAGTTTGTTTGAGAAATGGACAAATGCAGTAAGGTGACCTAGGGCAAACCATGGATACATGGCTATGTGCAGGGGTTTTGATTCCCTGAGCTGCTATGTTGGAGCTCATTTTTGTTTGCAAAGCCTTAGAATTGGCTGGCCATTTTTATAAGTAAACGACTTTAAACCTTAGAATTGGCTGGCCATTTTTATAAGTAAACGACTTTAAAACCTTCGAGCCAACTATGGATGCCGTACGTTTCTCTTTTTGTCCGAGCATAGCTGATCACAGCCATTCTAAGTCTATAACTAGGCAAATTTAGGATGTCGTGGATACACATCTGCCAGTCTTTTTTTTCTTTTGACTACTATTTCAAAGCTTCTCTCTCTATTCTTAAACATTTGGATCGTGAATTACTCTGAAAATTATTTCATTTTTTTTTTGTTATCCTTTCTTTAAGGTCGGGTTGACAACTGAAGATGCTGTAACCACACATTTGCTTAGGGGGATTGTTTCTCACAGACATAGCATGTTGGAAAAAGGAGATTTTGTACAAAACAATACTGCCTTGTAAATAACCCTTTGGCCAAAATTGCATAATTATTAGAGAAGATCACAAAATTTGATATTTAATCAAGTCATAAAAACATAATAACTTTGTGATTATAATAAAAAAATAAATGTGATTACTAAGCAAATATATAAACTTACATTATATATTAAAATACAACCCTAGTATACATACTAATTCGTACTAGAACTATGCGTATGAAAATAAAGCTAACTTCTAGTATACATTCCAAGAATATATTGAAAATATATTTAAACAAAACTAAAAGAGGATACTTCAGTGTTAAATACTTAGTATATATAACTAATATGAAAATTTGTTATTGATCTCAATAATAATTTTTTTGATTTTTTTTTATGTGAGGAAATCTTATCCTCCGGAAAACATACTTTATAGGTCCAGGTGAGCAAGTAAAATCTCGGTTGTTCAAGACTCTTACAATGGGTGAATGTTCTAACTCGAACTCGAGACCTGTTATGTAAATCACAAACCCTTTATCATCACGCCATGTTTATTGGGGACGATTAATTACTTGTCCTCAAGGTTTATTGCTTATCTCTTGATATAAAAGGATTGACTTCAATAAATCTCTCAAGATTTTAACAACTCTTCCTTATTTAGATGCATTATTACACAAGATCCAACGAACGAAGAAAATAAAATCCAGAAACCTCTCCATAATGACTAAACTTATGATGAAACATAGAGAAAAAAAAAATCATCAAATTAAACAATACAGTTTCTCTTTACTACACCTTCAGCTACAATACAGCACTAGATAAGTCATTTGTTATTGTTGTTGTTGTTATTATGTTTGTGTTCTAATCCTAAACCAGTCGGTCACTGCTGACCAAAATGGTTAATCTCGGGAAAAAGAAAGGCAGCGTGAATTAATTTACGCTGGCCAAACCTTCCCGGCGTGAATTAATTGACGCTTTAAGGCTTGGCCGAACACAAGCCAGCGTCAATTAATTCACGCATACTAAGGTTTTTTTTTTTAAGTATTATTATTATTTTCATTTATTTAATTTCCTAAACACAGAACAAATAAATAAATAAAGCTAAATGCTATTTTTTTATGCATGATAAAATACTAAAAAATATAATGCACTCGGATATTATAAGGAAAAATTTTGTTTTTCATGAAAAAAATATAAAAGTTATGTACATTTTAACGTACTTTATAACAAGTTTACAAAGTCGATTAGAATTTTGCCGAAATTAGAAGATCATTTAAATTGATACATTTGAATTTTCAATAAAAAAAATTATAGAATCATAGTAGTAAATGTTTATATTCATCAATAACAATGTTGAGCATATATCTAATTAATATTCACTAACATCAAAGTTAGAATTATTAGCATTGGGATGAGAAATTACTTGCACCCAAATATTCACTGATATCAAAATCAGGAATATCATATATTTCTTTATG
>CM055029.1:2956826-3125214 GCA_029204005.1 Salix udensis | reverse complement strand
AAAGATTACGATTTGGGAGAATTATGCGCCTTGATTTTATTATCACGGTGTTGCGGGTTTATATATTACACGGGAGATTGTATTTACAATTATTAAGGACACTAGTAGGTAAGCTCTATCGGAGGAGTTAGATTGCGGCTATAAGCGAGGAGTCCTCATGCATAATGTACGTGGCGAGTCCTCATGCACTACGTCCTCATGCACTACGTCCTCATGCACTACGTGCGGGTGTAATTCTTCCTAACGGCCCCTCTCAAGCTCATGGGGAGTGTGCGAATCATGAGCTTGTCTCGAGTGTAAGAAATCGAGCAGTGGTCGGCCCTTTTGTAAATATATACGCCAATTGAGCATTCGTGTGAATGTATTGGGGACTGTGATGTCTTTAGCGACAATCTTTTCGCGGATGAAATGATAATCAATTTCTATGTGCTTTGTCCTTGCGTGAAAGACAGGATTTGATGCTAACGCAAGAGCACCCATGTTGTCAACCCAGAGAGTTGGTGT
This sequence comes from Salix udensis, assembly GCA_029204005.1. Classification (NCBI taxonomy): domain Eukaryota; kingdom Viridiplantae; phylum Streptophyta; class Magnoliopsida; order Malpighiales; family Salicaceae; genus Salix; species Salix udensis. The sequence goes on along the minus strand of CM055029.1, from coordinate 3,124,710 downwards.
GACTGTAATTGGAAGGTGCAGTTCTTTACATAGCATTCTAATCCAGTAAAGTTCGGCGGTGGTGACGGCCAAGGGAGCGATATTCCGCCTCGGTGCTTGATCTCGCAACAGCGATTGCTTCTTAGTCGCCCATGAAATTAAGCGAGGGTCCGAGGAAGATGCCATAGCCGGTAGTTGATCGCTCGTCAAATGCGGACTTCCCGGCCCGATCGAGTCACGAGTATCCATTTATGTGCAAGGAACCCTTTGTGAAGTGAAGGCCATGTTCAACTGTGGATTTTAGGTATCTTAGCACCCGTTTTGCTGCCGTGAAGTGTGTCGTAGTAGGGGCATGTAGAAATTGGCAGAGTTGATTCACACTAAACGCAATGTCTGGTCTCGTTAATGTGCAGTATTGTAATGCCCCAACTATATGTCGATAAAGTGATATATCTTCAAGTGGATCACCTTCAAATTTCGACATCTTTTTGCCAGATACACATGGTGTTGGATTCGGCTTGGCACCAACCATATTCACTCGATGTAATAAGTCCACAATGTATTTTGATTGGTGTAGATGAATACCTTCTGTATTTCGATGAACATGAATTCCCAAGAAATAAGATAGTGGCCCCAAGTCCTTCATTGAAAATGCTTGCTGTAAGTTGGCAATGAGTCTTTGAGATGGCGGTTGTGTATTACTTGCAACAATGATATCATCAACATAAATAAGCACATAAATTCGGATATGATCTGAATGAACACAAATAATGATGTATCCACAGTTGAATTATGAAACCCAAGCTCAAGGAGAACTTGTGAGAGACGTTGGAACCATGCCCGAGGGGCTTGTTTCAATCCATAGAGGATTTGTGTAGGCGGCAAACATATCCGGATGAGATGGGCTGACAAATCCTTGTGGTTGTTCCATAAAAACCTGTTCAGTCAAGTTGCCATGTAAGAAAGCATTAGAAACATCTAGTTGCTGAATAATCCAATCATAGTGAACCGCAAGAGCAAGTATGAGACGTATAGTAGTCTGGTTTAATAAGCTGGACTAAATGTTTCAGTGTAATCAATGCCATCTTTTTGTTCAAACCCCTTTGCCACTAATCTTGCCTTATACTCGATCAATTGTCCCATCGATTTACGTTTCAGTTTATACACCCACTTGTTGTGGATAACTTGTTTGTGGGGTGGCCGTGGACATAATGTCCAAGTGCAATTAGATTGCGGGGGCATCATACTCTGCTTTGTCATAGCATCTCTCCAATTTGGGTCTTTTGAGGCTTGTGTGAAGGTTCTCGGCTCGGGTGGAATATGGAGTGTATGCGGGGGCTTTTTAGTGGATGTTTGGTGGAGTGATAAATATGAAAGTCGGGGGAGTTGTTTTGGTTTGGATGATCCTGTAATACTGCGTGTTATCATCCTTTGTGGAGTCTGGATAAGTGGCTGTGCGGGTTGATCAATGATGGGAGGCAAGAGGGCTGTATGGAAGGCTGGTGGTATTGGTGATGGCAATGCTTGGCGATTTTGAAGCGAGGGACACTTCATTAATTGGACTTACATAATGCTGATGTGATGAAGATGAAGGAATTGATTGAGCAGTAGATGGTGATGGAGCAGGTTCTGCCGAAGTAAATGGGGTAGCGAGAGGTAGCAGTCTTTGAGCTGCGGCATTAATAAATCGCTTGTGGATGTAGGAACACCGAGTAATTAGAGGAGTGGAGAGAAACGTACCGATTAATTCTGTTTGGGAAGCGAGGGAGAGGAAGAATTACTGCTGTGGGAGGGTTCTTTGAAGATATATCCTTTCTTTGGGAATACAAACTCATCAAATGTGACATGTCTTGAACTATAAATCCTATTAGTCAAAGGATCTAGGCACTGTAACCCTTAGAATTTGAGCAATAACCCAAGAAAATACAACGTTCTCTGCGAAAGGCTAGTTTATGGTCATTATATGGGACGCATGACAATGGATAACATGCGCAACCAAAAACTTTTAGGATTGAATAATGCAGTTCGACGATAAATAATTTGGTGTATGGGTTATTATTTGCCAATGTTATTGTGGGCAATCTGTTGATGAGGTAAATGGTGGTAACAAAAGCATCAACCCAATATGTTTTCGGCAAATGTGAGTGAGCAAGAAGGGCTAGACCAGTTTCGACAACGTGACGATGTTTTCGTTCCGCTACACCGTTTTGTTCAGATGTGTATGGACAGGAAACTCTATGAGCAATGCCATTAGTTTCAAGGAAATTCTTAAATTTAGAAGACATAAATTCCCCACCCCCATCGGTTTGGAGCTGTTTAATTTTATGTGACAGCAGATTTTCAACTAGGCATTTGAACTTAACAAAGCAGGCAAGGACATCTGATTTTTGTTTTAGTGGAAATAGCCAAGTAAACCGAGAGAAATCATCCACAAATAACACATAATACTTGCAACCATTTAATGACAGTACTGGTGAAGTCCAGACGTCTGAGTGTAGAAGTTCTAAGGGGAATTGCGAAATGCGAGTAGAATTTTTAAATGGAAGTTTGTGACTTTTCGCTAATTGACATGGCTCGCAAAGTGAAATTGAATGCTGATAATTGGACACAGGTAATCTAGAGTGATTTAGCAAGTGTTTGAAGACAGTGGTCGATGGATGACCAAGTCTATTGTGCCAAATTGTAGCTGGAGCTTTGACACCTAGGAAGGCAACTGGACTGCGATTGTTATTTGAAGAGAATTGATTTAGGTACATTGGGTATAGACCAGCTTTACTCGGCCCCTTTAGCAGAATTCTTCCCGTCTGCATATCCTTCACAAGAAAATAACTAGAAGTGAGTTTGAAGTAGCAGTCATTATCAGCACAAAATTTTTGAATAGACAATAAGTTAGCAGATGCTGAAGGGCAATGTAGAATATTATTCAAACGAAGTGTAGATGTGGGTGTTTGGAAAGTTGTTGAACCAGTATTTGTGATTTCCAAGCCACCACCATTGCCAACAGTCACTGATTCTTCACCTTGATACGGTTCTTTGCAGAGCCAAGTTGTCGAGAGCGAGAGGTAATGTGGTCATTAGCACCACTATCGAGCAAACCATGGTTCATTGTCTTCAAAATTGTGATTCTGAGTTGCTTCATTTTCCTGTGGATGGTGAGTATGTGCAGCCATTGCAGCCAATCGAGATGGTGGATGTCGTCCTTGATATGCATAATCCATTCGATGATAGCAGTCTAGAGCTTGATGATTTGGCCTATTGCAGATTTGACACACAATTCTAGTCTTGTTAAAAATCATGGACTGAGGCTGATCATCATACCTGGTGATTGCTTGTGAATTTCTTGGAAAATCTGTTGAATTTCTGGGGAATTCTGGGGAATTTCTGGGGAATTTCCCAGAAACCATGCTGGTATTGTTACCATTTCGTGAGGCATGCTGTGTGCGATGAGGATATGATGATTGCGGCATGCGAGGAGAGTTTCTTGGTTGGCTAAATCTCTGCTTTTTGTTGTATCCAGATGAACCACGGTACTGATTAAACAATGCAAATTGGCCAGCCTCAGGTGGAATAGTTTTAGCTTGATTTTCTAGCAGAGTTTCATAGCTAAGCAATTCCGATTGAAAATCATAAAAGGAGAGGGGATGATCTCGTGTTGCAAAGGAGAAAGAAGTGATGAATGAAGTATACTCAGAATTGAGACCTCCAATGATGTAAGATATGAGATCATCATCATCAATAGACTTGCCCTACTGCAGCAAGTTGATTAGCATAACTTTTGGCGGTTTGAACATAATCTGCACGAGGACTTGTTACCTTGCTTTGAAGATTCCGAAGTTGTCTCTTCGGGTGTGTGATGCGTGATCGATTACGAGCGACAAATCGATTAGCCAATAAATCCCATACTTCCTTTGAGGTGTTTAGACCAAAGGCTGTGGGTAGAATAGATTCGATAAAGTAGCATTTAACCGACTAAGAATATACTGGTCTTTCTTGGTCCATAGGACAAAATTTGGATCCGAGCTTAGATGTAATTTGCCCATTTGTATCAATAAGAAATTTTGAAGGACAAGTTTCGAACCATCAACAATACTTGAGAAGATCATTGCTTCTTAATACTTTGGAAGAAATTGGGACACCCAACCAAGGTAATTAGAACCATCTAACTTAACGAAATAAGATGATTGATGTTGGGAAAAATAAAGGGAACAGAGGCGTCCGTGTCTGGAAGAGGCCATGAAGAGCTGAGAAAAAAAATTGAGGTGTTAGCCTAAGGGCTACGATACCATGAAAGATTACGATTTGGGAGAATTGTCTGCCTTGATTTTATTATCACAGTGTTGCAGGTTTATATATTACACAGAGATTGTATTTACAATTATTAAGGACACTAGTAGGTAAGCTCTATCAGAGGAGTTAGATTGCAGCTATAACTGAGGAGTCCTCATGCATAATGTCTGTGGCAGAGTCCTCATGCACTACGTCCTCATGCACTACGTCTGGTGTAATTCTTCTAACACTTTATATAACACTTACAAAAGCCAGAGATGAAAGTAATTGTGTTTGAATATTTATTGACGCTAAAGCCATAAATATCATATATTCTCTTCATGTAATATTTACTAACACCAAATTTAGAAGTATTTGTAGTTAAATATTTACTAGCATCAGAGTTAGAATTATTATAGTAAGATTTATTGATAGTATAAAAACAACAATACTTGGCAATCTAAGGCAAAACTTGTAATGCAATTTACCTCAAGTATGATGTTTAAGAAGTGATAATATTTTTTTTTGTGCAATCAGCCTTGTACCATAGGATCTCTATTGCCAATTAGGGTTCGTAATGACCATAACATTAGATCAAGACTCTTTGAATCAAAAAAAAATTTTCCTATCAAAACAAGATATTATATATCTATTCTTTCAAAATTAAAATTTTAAGATCATCAAGATGTCGGGTATAACATCCTCTATAGTCTAAATTCTTAGTGTATGCTTGAAACTTAAAAGAGTTGTATTAAGTACATTTGTAATTTAAAATTAAGTTATTGATGGTTACATTGTTTGTATCCTCATTCATCTTTCAATTATAAAAAACACTGAAAGATGTCAGCATTTTTGTGTACATAAAACATTATTCACCATTATTTTTTATTTTTTTTAATTTTAGTCCTTAATTATTTTTTACATGTTTGCATTCTCATGGAGAAAAAGTAAAGGATAGTTGATTCAAATTGTTGATGAAGGATAAAAAAAAAGAGGATTAATGTTGAAAATGCATCAAGAAACAGTGGTGGCTTTAAAGTTCTTTCAAAATGTTCAATTTAGTCCTCAAGACTTTTTAAACATACCCATTTAACCCCTCAATGTTTTTGAAATTTAATTTTGATACAAAAACATGAGAGAGGAGATAGAGATAATTGGACTATGATATTAGAGAGAGAATACTAGCATTGACACTGATTCTAACTACTAAAATAGTTAATCTTGATGTCAATGAGTTACATTTAGTGAGCGGAGTTTCACCTAACCATATATAAGCTTAGGAAGTTTTTAGTTTCAAGTTAAATCAGGTTTTTGTCCTGTTTTTAGGTTGTTTAAGGCCATTATAGGTTTATCAAGGTATTTAGGGTTTTTTAAGTTGTTGTTTAAAAAAACCATAGGTCTAATTTCTCAATTATTATAATGGCCAAATTCTGAAAAAGAAAAATTAGGATAGATTACAAGTCATCCACCTTAATAGATTTTTTTAAAATAAGCTAGCATGTGCCTGTTTATATATGTTTATATATATCCCAACGACACCTGACCTCTTTATATATATATCCCAATGACTCCTGGCCTCTTTATGTATGTATGCATGCATGCATGTATGTATGTATGTATGTAATTCTTACTTTAAAAAAAGTCAAGAGTTCCTAACTTGTCGTCTATTGACTCAACTGGTTTCCCAAGTCATTGATTGCAGATGGACTCAACTTGTTTCCCAAGTCATTGAGCGTACTTCAATCAAATTTTGGTTTCAAAACAGTGTTCCAGTGTTGTTCTTAAATGAGCTTCAGCACTAATGTCACATGTATGTGGTACAAGCATGTGTAGTTTATTTTTAAATTGCAGGTTATGAGTGCTGAGTTTTGTGTTGTTTTCATGGGCTTCCATCCATGCATTTGGATTGCAGATTGAAAATAAGTTTTCCCCTGCTAGATTGCAACTTTTAGTAGTGGTAGAATCTGTTAAGGAACCATCTCATCTAAAAGTTTAAGCTAACAGATGAGACTCCAGAATATGATTTATATTAATCTCTAACACATCCCCTCAAATGAAAGTCCTTTGGACTTGAAACTTGCACAAACTCACATTATCTTGTGCTTGATTTTTATCAAATATAATGGAGGTGATGAGATTTGAACTCGTGACGATTGGGTCAATAAGGCTCTAATACCATGTTAATGAACCATCTCACCTAAAAATTTAAGTTGATAGGTGAGTTTCCAGAATATGATTTATATTATTCTCTAACAGAATCAAATCTCCAGTATCTGCTCTCATCTTGTTGATTATTCATATGTTAAGAGTATAATTTGCAATTGAAAATCAGATTTCAACAAATATATAAAAATCTAATCCAGTTTCTTTTCCTCTGTTGTTTCGCAGCTTTAACCGAGCCAGTAGACATGTATGCATGTTGGTATCCGTGTTTTCTATGCAGGGAAGCCATGGATAGCTTGTAAGCGTTTGGATGGAAGTTTGACAAAGATATCTGTCATGGATTCCCAAACCAGTTCAGAAAGTGAATGACAATAAAGAGAAGCAGAGATCCACGCATGGAGGGAAGAAAGTGGGTATTCTCACAAAATATTTTTTAATAAAAAAAACGCCCTCGTGAATAATATTTGTGAGATATTCTTTAATTTTTAACACATCCTGAAATGCACATGCAGTTTCATCTGGTTAATCACGATGCGAGAAACTTACTACCGGTACAAGTCCAGAATAGATTTATTCAATGGTTTATAGAACCCATTTAAGTAAAAAAGTGCAAGCCATGCAAGCTCAAGATCAATGTAAAGGATGCTATGATTACACTCTGAAAACATTTCTTCACATGAATACTGTGAAAATTTACACCATTCAAAGAAAACAAGGAATTGATTATTTCCAGAAATATCACTGTTCTCTTGTATCACAATAGGCTGTCAGAGGAAAATCAAAACACAACGGGAAACTACAGTTTTGTAAGAATTCGAAATAATATTTACAAGTCTGAAGTATTTTAGCAACTGTTTGCATCCATCTCTTGCTATTCTGGTGGTTTTCCATGGTGAATCAGCATCCTATATCAGTTATATAAAATGGACTGAGGAAAAACAGCCATTTTTCTTCACCTTCAATAAGTTAGAATACGCTCCAACTTCCACAACAGTGATGAAGGCAGCACTCATGTGAATGAACTATGCACAATTCTGTGGTGAAAAATGTGATTGAACTCATGTTATTGAGGATGGAAAACCTAAAGACCCATGCATCACTGCTATGAAAAAAGTGCCTAAGCTGATGCAACTAGATGACAAACAATGCTTGTTACCACATCAATCACGGTTTCTTAAACTGTGTCAGATAGTAGTCTCCTAGATTCTCAGCGAGATAATCATAATGTGGACCTGGTCCATCGTCATATGCTTCATTGGTTGGTGGTGCCACCCGAGTTGATCCTGAATAAACATTTCCAGCACTGGCCTTAGAATTCACTTTGGTCCGTCCTTTGACAGCTCGCTTGTGTTCAGCAGGAAATTCAGCAGTGAGTCTCCCCATCTGCTTCTGCAGATCAGCAACTGATTCATTTGCTACTTTCCCCTTAGCACTCTTCTTTCCATCAACAGCCTTCAATTCCAATCTATATAATGCACAAGCATCACAGTTGTTGATTTCATATTCATAAAGATGCCACTCAAAATTGTTCAGTGGTTGTGGATCCATGTAATATGATCTCTTAAGCCCTCCAAATTCATTCATAACTTGCTTCCTTGATTCATGCCAACCACGCCCGGTGTAATCAGGCAATGACCGTTGCTTTCTGTTCCCACTTTCAAATGCTCTGCGAGGCTTATCAAAAAAGAGCCATTCCCTTATTGTTTCACCCTTGAGAACCGAAAGATCAAATAGCTCTGTGATAGTTTAAGAGAATTAATTGAACATACAAAAATTGCAAAGGATTGATCAGAAGAAATATTCTGCTTCAAACAGAAATAATAAAAATAGCTACTGCTCACCAAAGACATAAAGCAACATATATTAACATACCAGGAGCATTCCATGGGGACTTAGCAGTTGCAGCTCCCTCACATTCCGGGATTCCAACATCTTTTCCTTCAACCTTTGCACTAAGGGAAGAAAATAGAAGACCATCTTTCAGACCAATTCCTCCAGGTCTCAGAATTGGACTCAGTCCAGGTGGCCCTTCATTCAATGCTACGGCATGATGAAAGCTGCTGCAATAGTCCTGACACCAGTCCAACCCTCCTTGAGCTGGCCTTGAGCAATCCCAAAGGGCACATTTTGGGCCTAAGAAAGCTGAAGGCGGAAGAAACATGCTTGGCAGATAGCTGGAAACAAGATGGGTAGCATCCTCACCCAAATCCATGCCATTAAAACCAGTGTAAAAGTTCTGCTCCGAATTCTGAGGCAAATCAAAATCATGGTATTCCAACTGAGCAACCCCTTCTACGCTATTAATCACCATGCTACGAACCCCTGAAGGGGAGTCTTTGCATTGATCAACAAATGGGAAGACATGCTCTTGCTGACCATGATTCACATCATATCCCTGAATCAAATTAACCGGAATCACCTGTTAGCATCCTTTTCAGTTTTAGCCACACACCAAAGTTAATGCAATCATGCAAATAAAGCAAATCAGATATGCAACATTCTCAAAACATGACAAGGTGAAACTAAGCCATTTTAAGCTCGTAAGTAAAAGTATTTCAAGTCTCAAAACAAACAAACGAACACAAGGACTACAAACAGCCAAAAACAAAATCTCCATGCAGTAACTAAGCAAAGAGGATAAGTTGATAGAAAAGCCATAGTTTACACATATTTTCATAGTTTGTTTACTCTTAAGCGACAACTGCAGAAAACAAACAAAAATAAGGAAATTATATGATCTGAATACACCAGAAATGTACCAACTTTATGCTTAGATAATAAATATTTTCAACTTACAACCTATAGAGCAGTTACTTGAGATGACATTTTATTTGAAGACAATCGCTCAAATGTTTATAACTCAAAGGGCAAATCATCAAACAGACTCGGACTAGAAATAAGATGAAATGTAGATAGAATAAGACACAAAGGACTGCAATAGGAGGATATTATCCACCATCATTAATCCTCCATTAATGTACCAAGCAAGCGTGGAGTAAGCAAATTTTGCATATCGGCCTATAACAGTGCATTATTGCATCCCCCAAACCTCATCCATCACCAACACCATTTAATACTTGTCTAATTTATTTATTTTTAACTTGCACTCTGACCAAGTTCCACATTATCATGGGCAAGCCTTGAATCAATACGCACAAAACAACATGCGGAGTACCCTCAATAATCTTCTTCTCCACTCTCTACCATATTATTCCAGTCCTTGAGATTTCTAGGGGAAATTAAATTCCTAGTTTTCTTTAGTCTCCAAGAATAAATTTGGGGGAAGTGGACTGAAATCAATTAAGAACATAGTTTGCTTGAAGTTTATAACAAATTCACTTGTTGAGTACAAATCCAAAATTAGTGGAATTGATCTAAGATAATCCTTTTTCCATTTAGGTTAAGTGTGAATCTCTTAATTGTTCTTTATTTTTGTCATTTAGGGTGGGCATAATGGATGTGCAAGTAAATATAAAAAGCAAATACTCTTTAACAGAAGACTTGAAAATTGCATGAACCCTGCCATGCAATGGCCAATTCTACGTAAAATCCGAACACTGGATTGGATTTCATATTTTGGAATAAAGCACTAAAATTCAATTCATTACCAAATCAAGCCTTCCACCCACAAGAGTGGCAGCTTAATGACATAACTGAACTGAAATCACCAAAAATCTGACTTTCCAAACAAGCAAGGGCTAATATTTCTTCTCAAGATTACCCATTTAAGCTGCATGAACACTCTACTCTGGCTTTCAAACTTGTTTAGTGATTTGCTTGATAACCATGGACAGCAAAACAATGCAATAAATATGAAAACGACACATGCAAACAGCTATATCCAATAAAAGGGAGAAGAGGAGCTGAACTTTCTACCAACACATGCTTAATCCAATTAACACGTGACAACAAACAGCAATCGTATTCTAGATCTCCAATCTGTTTTTCCGTTAGCGAAGCCTATTTATTGGAGTGTTTGTTTTTGTAGTTGAATTTTCTTTTTGAATTGTGCAATAAATTGATGCCTTTTTTAGGTTATATATATATATATATATATATATATATATATATATATATATATATATATATATATATATCTTAGAATGTGATGATTTCAAAAAAACAAACAAACATCATTTTAATACATTTTCAAATGAAACACACTTTTGAAAAGCAATCTACACTGCATTACCAAACACACTAAATTTCACAAAATAACCACACAAGGTTAAAAAAAAACCTACCTCTTGAAAGACAACATTGTTTCCAACTTGCAACCTCTGATCATTAGGTTCCAGCTTTGGTGCTGCCAGTGCACTAGTGGCGTCATCTTCCTCCTCGCAAAGCTGCAGCAGCCTGCATATGTCCGTTGAGAATGACCCAAGACTACCACCCTATAATCCCACAAAGATTGCAATTCACAATTATGATTAATCATCCAGTACAAACAAAATATCATGCATCCTCATCACATGAACTGAATACATGCCAAGTTCTCACATACATGCATGGTATCTAAGGATATACATGAACTATAAATGGGATATGGTATTCAATAATAACTTGTTGCAGAGAAGATGCTGGAGATGGCTCATTGAGCTCAGCTTTCCATTCACGAAGCATCTGATGAACTTGCTCCTCAAGGACAGCCACATCAACCATGCGGCTTTCTTTCCTTGCAAACTGCAGATCCAAGAACATCCCTTGAAGATCATCAACACGGTTCTTTGCCTTATCCTTGAAAAGCTTATGAGATGCTGACTTACAATTGATCTTTGAACCCTTCCCCATCACAGTTACACTCCCTTTACCCTCCACAAAACCCTACAACCAAAATTCCATTAAGGCCAGGCACAATAGCATTTAATCAACAATGAACATAAAGCACATTTTCAAGTATACTTAGCTTAAACTAAAATAATTCCATACTAGCCATTCAAGAAAATCCCAATTAGATTATTGCCAATAACCACAATAAACAAAAAGAAAATATCTGAGTAAATTCAGTTTAAATGCCAACCACTAAAAATTAAGACAAAACATATTCGTTCGAAAAAACCACAGCTAACGACTGATCAACGTTTTCAAGGAATTAGTATTCTCAACCAAAATAAATAAATAAAAGGTTTAAAATGTCTATGTCAAACCTTAAAAAAGAAAACCCAATTGTCCATAGAACCCTTTAAAAGCATGAGCAATAATAGAATTTATTTTAAAAAAAAAAAAAACACAAAGCAGCTGAAACATAGTACAAAATCATAACTAAATCCAACATGCCCCCATCTTTTTTCATCATTAATTTTTGCACTTGAATTCAAAACAACATGCACACTTCTATAAATATTAAATTAGCAAATCAGTAAAAGAAAAACTAAATCACTGACACAAAACAATAACAATTCAGACACATATAATCATTGACAAAAAAAAACATAAACTCCAAGATAAAAATAAATAAAGAAATAAACTTTCAATCACTGATCATCACAAACGTACTAAGAAAATTTTTCTTACAGTTCTCACCAAGAGAGAGCAGCAAAAAAAAACAGAGAGAAAGAGAGGTGCCCTTATGCTATGATAGGTGTCAAAGAAATGGGAAAATAAAAAAAGCTCTTTATAAGTAAATATATATATATTCCAGGAGCAAAGGCAGAGGAGATTCTTCTTGATTTTTTTACCTTTTTTTTTGGGTACTGAATTTATTATTTTCCCATTTTCTTAGTTTTTCTTTTTCTAGAGAGAGAGAGAGATTTTGTAGAAAGAGAAAGTGTGTGGGTGATGGATAAAAGCGTCTCTCTGACAATGGTACGTTTTCGATGCGAGTGTGAGGGAATGTATGTCTGTGTACGCGGCAAAAGCTCATTGGTAGTGGTTTTATACCATTGGATGCTTTGGTTTGGTTTTACCCTTATGTTTAACGTAAATTGCAGTTTTGGTCGGTGGGGTTTGACTTCCTGTTTTGATTTCGTTTGTCGTGTTCGAAGTGGAGATAGGTTTGTATCTGGACATATCTATGCCGCCCAGGAACTCATTAAAAGTTCTCCCTCCATTCTTCACCAATGAAAATGGATTGAATTTTAATAAAAAATAAATTATTTAAGAATATTTTTTTATATTTTTACACTATCTAATATGCTGATATAAAAAAATTTAAAATATTATTTTGATGTATAGATTTTTTAAAAAAAAATAATCACTACTACTATTAAAATTCTTCTATTGTAATTTAAGAATTCAAAATACATTGAGCTTTATTCTAGGTTACAAAAAAAAGAAAAAAAAAAGGAAAGAACATTATCATACAATTATTTGAGATGACCACTATTTTTATACAAATTATTTCATTTATACATTCTTTTTTTCTAAAAATTCAAGACTTTTAAGCCCAAGTGCCCATTTAGTAACGCGGTTGAACCTATGTTTCAAACCATAATCAGTTTTGCGCCGTTTGGTACAGAAAAAAGCAGATGAAATTGGTATGGGTCCCACAACAAAAATCAAGTTTTTTCTGTTTTTTTTAATAAGCAGAAGTTTTATGTTTTTCCTGTGTTTTGATGTTTCATCAAACGGGAAGCCAGTGGCATGACTGATTCTTCAAAAAAGGCAGAGATGATGTGCTGCCAAAATAATTCACGCAGACAACCCTCCTCCTCCTTCAATGTGATGAACCAGAAGATGGGGCACCAAGCATACTTCCCCATCGTGAACCATCCTCCTCCTTCAAGGGCACGAACCAGAAGACGTGATGAACCAGAACTTCTCTCTCTCTCTCTCTCTCTCTCTCTCTCTCTCTCTCTCTCCATGGCGACGCTTTCTCTCTCTACACAGTGGTGTCTCTCTCTCCACAGCATGCTTCTGACGCTCGTACCGGTCACCACAAGCCACCATTTTCGACGCCACCACCATAGGAAGAACCACCTTGGCCTCCTCTACCCATCGGCATTGATTGTTGAAGCTCTCGTCTTGGTCAGTCGGACGCTACTATGCACGTGAATTAATTCACGTGCACAATAGCGCTGCACTGTTCACATGAAGAAGACGTGAACAGTGCAGCGCATCTTTTCACGTCTTCCCTTAAAAAAAGGTGGACTTGGGTTGGGCCTGCACTTGGCCCAACCCAAGTCCAGCAGAGTTAGGCTTTGGCACAATTTGGTTGGGTCTGCTCTCGGCCCAGTCTATATTTTTTTAATATATATATTTTAAAAAAAATGTGTAGATACAGATCGGTCCTGATGAAAGAGAAAATATTTGTTCGTGATGAAATTGTAAGTAGTTTGATGGGAGAATAAAAAAATATTTGTTTTTTTCATTAATTATTAATTACATTTTATTGTTATGATTATTAATCTACAAATTTAAAAAACAATATATATGTGTGTGTGTGTGTGTGTGTGTGTCCTTTAAAGTAATCTCACAAGTTGATAGCAATATGAAAAAAATGATAACAAAACACACGAAATTGCTTTTTTTCAACCTCAAACTCAACCACAGTTTTAACTAAAAACTTCAAAACTTATATTGAACCGCAACTAAAGTGCTTTTCATGAAACTGTTTTTTTAAAACTTCAACCACAAAAGAAAAGGCAATATCAAATACACCCTAAAAAGATAGTGACACTTGCACAAAATAATATTCATGCATACAATTAAGTTTGTTTTCCTTATATAGTCTCTATAATTACCCGCAGTGAAGGCAATTGTATACACAAGTCAAGTTTATATATTTATATGTTATATATTATTTATTAGATAAGAAACTCAAATAGTTATATTATAGTTATTATAAGTAAAATTATTAAAAAAAACCAACAAATAAAAAGATGAGGGAGTGTTACTTACCTCATCTCAAAACACTAATTATTTTAATTTTTATTTTATTTGTTTGTTTGTTTTATTTCAATTTCATTCTTTAACTTTATATTTACTAGGAAACAAGCTTCATAATTTTTTTTAATTTACTTTTAATAAGGTTATCCAAGTTTAATGATCTAAATTGCAGGTTTGATATGTTAACTTGGTTAACTCAAGTTTTGTTTTCTTTTCCTAATTGATGTTTTTTTTCTTAATTTAGTCCTTTAAAACTATGTTGATTTAAAAATTAGACTTCATGATTTATTTCAATTTGTTTTCTATGAGGTTATCATTGTCTCATTACTTAGGTCATGGGTTTAGCAGGTTAACTCAAGTTTTTTTTCCTTTTCTAATAAACTTTTTTTCAATTCCATTTCTAAAAATTGGCTTGATTGGTATTGAACTTCATAATATTTTTAATTTGTTTTCTTCTTAGGTTATCTTAATCTCATGACTCGAGTCGTGAGTTTACTAGGTTGATTAAGGTTAATTTGGGTCAAATTTTTTTTATCTTTTTTAATTGATTTTCTCAGTTTCATCCTTCACATTGACTTTATTGGAAATTATATTTTATAATTTATTTTAATTTATTTTGTATGAGGTTATTGTCTCATAACTTGATTTACAAATTGGCAAGTTCAATTATATTGAATTGAATTGATCCAATATGTTGTCATCTCAATATTTATATATAAAAATTTGTATATTAAATATTTATTTTGAGTCAATATATGTTTTTATAAGTCATATACATTGTCTTTGAACTCGTCAAAGTGACTGGGTCATAATGAATCAATTCTCACATGTTTTATTTTTTTTGTTTTACTAGAGAAAAAATATTAGTCATGCTTAGAGATTTTTTTTATATTGAAAAGTTTTCTTTAGACCCACATTATAGTGTGTGTCAATAATCTAATAACAAACACTAATTAAGGAGGGAAACTCATTATAATGGTATTTTTCATTTTTTTTCAATTCAATATTTTAATATTGGATTTATTAAGGGTTGAATTTCATAATTTATTTTTGAATTACTTTCTTTGAGTTTATCTTAATATCATGATTTAGGTCATTGGTTTGACAATTTAACATGGTTAACTCAAGCTTTTTTAAAGAAAAAATATTTTTTTTCTAATTCATTCATTCAACATTTTATTGATAGAAAACTAGGCTTCATAATTTGTTATGGTTTTATTTCTATACATAACAAAGTACCCGATAAAGTTTTTGAAAACACACCATATAAATTGTAAAAAAAAAAATCTTCCTACAAATACAATAAAATATAAGGGTAACTTTCAAATGTGGTAATATTTGATCCTTAAAAGATAAAGATAAGACCTAGAATTGTGGATTGTATTTTTATTAGATATGCTTACAATAGTAATATATATTAATTTATCATGCTAAGTCGAGTATTGAAGATATTAATCCTAATATTATAATGGAATCAGCAAAATTTTACTCTATTTGAAGATATATTTCCATTAAAAATAGCATAGGAGAACCATTCATTTAAGAGAATGATTGAAGCTAACTTAAGCAGTCATCATAAACTATAAAATGATGAAGTTGAGGTCTTAAATGAGTAAAAGAGAAAAAATAATCACAATATTTGGTCCAAATTTATAGCCTATTTGTTAGAAAATAAATTTAGGACCTATAATGAGGCAATATCTTGTCTCAAACCTTTTTATTAGAAAAAGGTACTTAACATTAAAATAAAATTCATTATGAATAATCATACATGAGAACCACAAGATCTTCTGCCGAGAAATAAACCATTAGGTCATAAGTGGATCATAAATTTTTAAAAAAAAAGATGAAAATTGGATGTACTAATGATAACTATAAAATTAGACTTGTTGTTCATGTTGTTAAAGGATTTAGACAACAAATAAATTAGTTTATTTTAACATAGTATGCATGTTACAATCTTTATATGGTATTATGTGTTGTTTGCAAGTTTACCATGATCTATAACATTGAATTCTTATAAACTAAATTGTTATGATAAACTAATATACTCACTAACTTATCAACATCTTGGTGCACACTGATTTCAACGTTGGCAAGTCAAACTCCATTGGTCAATCATGGAAGAAACCAACGACACTAACTTTTATGTAACATGAAAGGGAGAAAAATAAAAGCCAGTCAACTCTCTTCGTGGAGGGTGAGAAAGAGGAAGATGAGTACTGTAAGAAAGGCATAAAGGGCACGTCCACTATCATCCGTCTGATTCCTATCGTGATGGCTGTAGAATTTTAAAAGGTGATTGATCACAGCAAGATCGATCTACTGTAGACGATCAGCATCTTGTGCCAATAAATTTGGTCGGTATCTTATTCAGAATTTACTGGGATAAGATACCAAAACGGAGATAATTTGTAATGATCATGGCGGCGAGAGTTTCTTCATTTTCTCTGCCATGCCTGTGAATTCACCGAATCCGGATAGTTCGTCGGAGAAAATAAACTTCAAAAATTCATGTTCTGATAATCTTTCGTGATAGCAGATAAGAATAGCCAGTGATCGGGAAGGTTGATAATAGTGTATCCTAGTTTTGTTTACAGTGTCTACGTGCATTTCATGCAAAGCTGTTGAATTTGTTTAGTTGATAAAGAATAATATAAATTATATTTTGAGGTTTTATTTAATAATTTAAATTTAAGTTTTTAGGCGAGATGATTTCTTGACATGATATCAGAACCTTGTTGACCTAGCGGGACACGAGTTCGAATCTCATCACCCTCATTTTATTTGATAAAATCAAGCATAAGATAGTGTGAGTCTATGTAAGTTTCAAGCTCAAAGAGCTTTCACTTGAGAGGATGTATTAAAAAATAATATAAATTATATTCTGAGACATCATCTCAGTGTCGCAGGAAACACATGGAAAAAGATTAATGATATAAGCCAGGTTGTACCGACAAGGCATGGCATTTATTCTCACAGATCCAGACAAGATAACATCCATTTCCTGCTAAAGCTTTCCAAGGCCCTTTCAATCAGAAGAAAGTTCTATTACCCGCGCGTTACTCGCAATTGCAAACATATTTTCTAAAAACAACTGCGATCTGATCGACCAGTTAAGATACGATCTGATTAAAAAAATAAAAAATGATGATGTTTGAACATTTAATGGTATTGTTCATTGGAATAATATAATGATGATTCTTTCCTTCCTACCAATAATAATTAAACTAGTTATTAGAGGCAGTGAGGTATTTTCACAAGGCATAGGTCTTTATTAAATTGATTTGAGATCAATTCAGTATCTTTATATTTCTATACCACAATTTAATGACTCAATTTTCCTTCAATGAAAAAAAAATTAAACTAGCATTTATGATTTTTTTTCTCATACTATTTATTTTTTGTTATTGTAATGTTTTCTTGGGAGCAATTTATTATTTAAATAAATACTAGATCATTTAGCGGTGTTATGTTGCGGATCAAGTCATTTTAAAAAAAAATATCCAAGCATTTACTAATGTGTTTTCAAGAAGGGAAAAGAATTTAAGTCATGTATAGATTAATTTGGTGTAATCTAGTCAACTTGGCAAGTTCGAAGGCAACCTGGACAATAAAATTATATAGTTTAACTAAAAAAAATTTAAGATAAAATATATTTATTTTTAATATTGAAATAATAATATATTAGATCAAATCAATTAATAAAAATTGTGGAAGGTGACCCACCTCTTTGAGTGTCATGTGTATCACTTCTTGGAGGCTAAAATCTCTTTTTTTTGTGTGTTATTGGAAATGTCGCGTTGTCCTTTATGGCTACTCGTGTCAGTAATGGAGCGATGCTAGTGACAAATTTCTTTCTTTTTTCCCTCTTTTATCTTTCTTTCCCTTAGTATTCGTGTTGGTGATGCAAAATTTTAAGTCATCATTTGTTTCATTTTGTTGTTGATCATTTTGATAAATTGATTTTTTTTAATTTCACTCTTCTGGTCCAATTTTTGTAGTGGTCTTCTAATGTATTTATTTTTCAATTTTGATCCTTATTTTTTTTTAATTGTTCTTTTGTCAATCTGGTTTCTTTTAAATTTCAACATTTATTAAAACAATTCCTAGAATCTAATTCTCATTTCCATGTTTATCCTTATTCTTCTAATTGTTATTTTGGATCATTTGTATAGTTTAATTTTTTTTTTCCAATTTCATTCTTTAATATTAAATTTGTTCAATTTTCATCCATCAATCAAGAAATTTTAGTTGTCCTCTAATTTATTTTTTATTTCAATGTTAATCCTTTTTTTAATTTTTTAATTTTTAATTTTTAATTTGAATCCTTTTGTATAGTTTTTTTCTTTCATTTCTACATGTAATATCTGATTGGTTAGAGATTCAATATTTATTTGGTTAGAGATTGAGGTTCATGGTTTTTCCTCAGTATTTTTAGTCTAATGATACATGTTACAGATTTAAAAAATTAACATTAATTGATATTATTATTATTATTAAAATTATTTTCATCTTGATTTTATCATTTAATATTATTATTTTTAAAAATAAAAACATGGATCCATAGTTTTACCAAAGTTGTTCTAATTTTATAACTTGACCAGGATTTTAAAGAGTCTAGATTGGATCAGATGTTCTTACAAGTTTTTTTTTAAAACAAATCTTAAATATTTTTTCAAAAATCATTTTTTAAGAAAAAAAATATCAATCCAACTCCTTAGCTTACTATGTCTAGTCTAGCAGATAAATATTTTTTTTAAAGATTCGAGAAAACTCCCACCCTTTTTAGACATTCTTTGCAGACCTAGATAAAACAAATAAAACCCCAACTATCCCAGATTTTTACAATTTAATTATGTCGTACTTAAACCCGAGATTTGCAATGCAAATCTCAAGAACTTTCACACCGCATCAAACTCTTAGCAGATAAGCATGCTAATGACGATTTTTGTACAAATATGATACAACCTTCCAACAATTATGGTTTATTGGCAAACCTCTGACTTCGATGGTAATTGTTATGAATGAAGCAGTCGAAGTCAGAATCATTCTGAAAATATGATCCAAGGAAAAAATAACAATTCTACTACTACTGATAATAATTCTCACTAGCAAGGAGAGCCCTTGAATGAATTAGAAATTGTGCCGTTTAATTTGCATGCATAATTAGAGACTGCAACAATTATTTTTTGAAGTGTTTTTGTCAAAGTAATTTTTTTTGTAAATTTGTTTTTTTAATATCAGCACATCAAAACAATCTGAAAATACCAAAAAATAATTAGTTTGAAAAAAAAATCTTTAAATTTTTCAAAAACATTTTTAAAACACAAAAAAAAGGAGTACTAAACTACTATGATTTTGCTGTTTTTCCTTCATCTGCGGCTGAATGTTTGAACTGGAAAACACCACCAAGTCCTCGTCCCTTGGCAAGCTGCTCAATTTCTTGTAGTTTGTGTTTTAAAAGTTCCACTTCTTTTGCCAAGTCTTCATCTCTTTGCTTCATTGCCTAAACAAAGTGAATAACAGTGTCCATGAACTGGGGATACTGGAAATAAATGCCATTTATCAATTTGATAATATGCCATTATTGATTATTCAAACACTATCACTTCACACTATTGCAATTTCCTTTTACATTAATTGACCAAAAATCAGGTCGGCACTTCTCTTGAAAGTGGTCCATGGGTGCCCCCTCTACTGTAATTTGGGCACCATGTACACTTATGGCTCACATCTTCATGAAAATCATAGCACCAACCGTCAAATTGCAAACAAACTAACCTATCATGGGCATTAGAATATTAAAGAAACACTTTTTCTAATTTGGCAAGTCCCCATTGGATTGGAAACGCCAAAATGTATAGGACCATAATCTATCAAGGATCTATATCTCCCCTCCTCTTTTTTTCGTACTATGCTTCTGTCATATTGACACACAAGTGTGAAACTAAAATTCTTCAAGAGTTATACCTAGCGGAAGTTTCGTCATCTTGTTGGGCCAGTGAAAACATCCCAGAATCAATGTTCATTAAATTCAGCTCCTCATGCCCAGAAAATATATATATATAACCCTTGTTTAGTATGCTATGATAACAGATGAAGAAGAAAATACTTCATTACCAAAAGGGAAGGACGATGAAGAACAGGAGCTCTGCACATGGCAGCAGTTGCTAAACTATTCCATGCACAACTATATCATGTCTAATGACATCCAAAGAATCTTATCAAACAGCTTTAGCATAAGGTAAATATAATCATTCCAAGGTGGACCTAAGAAACAACATTAGCAAAGAGATTTAATGTCAGAAAATTTTTACCTCCAATTCTTGCTTTCGCTTTTCCTCTTTTCTGGTTTCTGATTTAGCACTTCTCTGCACCTCAAAAATGACAGCAGCTCCTGCCACCTATTCATGTTGAAAAATGGAGCACCTAAGTAATTGTAACCCCAAATAATCTTCATAGATGTCTTATAGTGAAATTAGCATGTAAAATATATCAAACACAAAAGCAAAAGCAATATCAAACACACCCTTAGTTGCGGGTGGTCCCAACTCAGTGCCTCTACTAAGGGCATATCTAACTCAAAATTAATCTTAAGAATGGCATAAGAGTTTCTTATTAGTTTCAACAGTTAACATATGTTAAGCTTAACAGTTAACATATGTTTAACAGTTAACATATGTTAACCTTAGTTCACAGAATCAAAAGATAAAATCCGTCAGAATACAACTATTTATCTCTGGGTCTATCCTATGCTTGCCTTATCCAGTAGAAGATAGATCAAGCCCAAGAGTCTCCTCCACTACTGATGACCTAAAAGGGCCACTCTGCATACTATATTGTGTACATATGTAAATATCACCACTCTCCCATCTATTTAGTCTTGCAGAAGGAGTGAAAACCTCAGAAAATCCATCAAGATTCAAGTTATGCATAAGAGTTTCATTTACAATCATCAGAAAAACCAATTTTACTTTATAACAGAATTCAACGCCGCAATCTAAAACTAATGATATTTCTTATTAGTTAACATTTTTCTTTCGAAACTTCAAATATACAGTAACATTTCCGCATAGGCAAGTCTCTAAACTTGTACATAAAACTGATTTCTTGACAATTTGGAACACAGTTTTAATCAGTTGAATTAGCTTTGCCAACTAAAAAGGCACCAAATTTGCTACATTATTCTCTCTTTCTCTAAATGCAAGGACAAAAACAATCATAAGTACACAAACCCACAATTTACACAGCACAAAAGACATTGCAAATTGTACAAGACAAGTAAAGTTTCTGGGTATCAACAAATTCAGACATTAAGAGAGCAAAACTAAGGGACTCAGAACAAATTTTTTCAAACATCAAGAAGAGAGACTTGGGATTGAAAAACAATACCGTGAAAACGAAGACTTCCCCGATGAGATCAACAGCAGCCTGGACAGCTTTTTCTTCATTCAAGGGCCTTATCTCAACATCAGTTGCATGACCATATATTCTTCTTTGCGTTCTTGTTGTAATCCGATGATTAGTCTGGTAATTCAATTCAAACAATCACAATCAAAGTTTCAATCTTTTTCTCGCCTCTAAAGGGAAAAACAATATAAATCACCAAAACCCATTTGATTAAAAGAAAGATCAAGTCAAATGTATGGGTATAATGAGTACCTGAGCAATGTTGATGATGAGCTGACGAAACTTGGGGTGAAGAGCAGCCTGTTGTTTGAGCTTGCTGGCCAAAGGTTTACTCAATGTTTTCAAGGCTAAAGTCCCTAACTTCAATAATGGCAACACCATAATAACTCGTTTTCTTGTGTTCTTCCGAGATCTGATTCTGCAATTTTCTTTAGCTTTTATTACAAGAGCACAGATCGATCTCTGTCTTTGGTCTTCTTATAGAACCGTGGGTTATGTAATAGAGAATTTCTTGGCGAAGACGATAAAATGGCTGCTGATGTTGCTGCTGCGAAACAGCAAGTTCAGAGGGGAAGGAGGAAGTCATTTCTTAATTATTATTTATTTCTTTAGGTCCATGAGAAATTATTATTATTTCCTTTTTTAAAAACAAAATCATGTGCTTTGGCTTTGACAACTTTTATTATTATTTTTTTCGTTCTAAGAAAAAATGGGAGAGCTTTTTCTAAAGATAGACAGAATTTTTAAAATATAGTAGTTGTTTTTTTAGTTGTTTTTATAAGTGTTTTTAAAATAAATTGAAAACTTTTTTATTTTTAATTTTAAATTAAAAAAATTTGAAACTTATAAATTATTTTGATATGTTAATATCAAAAATAATTTTTAAAAAAACATAATCTTAATGTATTTTAAACAAAAAAACACTTTAAAAAATAACATTAAATTCACTTTTCAAATAAAGACACTAGTGCATGGATCTGCGCCACCACAAACCCAAATTTTTTTAATAAAAAATAATGCTGATGTGATGTAAATATAATTTTTTGTAAGAAAATAAATAAATTTTGTAATTCATATTATAGATTTAATTGGATTAAATAAGTAAAATAAATTAATTTTATTGTAATTAAATAATAAAAAAGATAACAACAACAAATAGACTTAACTAAATTATTAACCTACGACCGTAAATCAGTTTAATTTTTTAAAAAATATAAAAGAAACATTCTAATATTACTAATATTTTTTTCTTGAGAAGAAATTATATGGTATGAGTATTACCCGATTAACTTTAGCTTTAACTTTGTTGATTTAAAAACAATTCATAATGTTAAGAAATAAAAATCAAAATCAAATCAAAATTGATATAAAAAATAAATTCTAACATGTTTTTGAATAAAATCAAAATCAAAATCAAAAATCCTAGCAAAATTATTTTTTTGGGAAAAATAAGAATTTTAAGAAATAAAAAAATAATTCAAAGTTTAGAAAAATTGTATATTTCTTTTATAATTTTCAATGCTCTTGATTTAAGTGGATTTACTCCAATCCTTTCCTGTATAATTTCTAATGATAACCTTTTCGATGAATAGAGTCAATTGACCATCATTCGTTAATCAAACAACTTGATGTTATAATAACTCATCACCCTGCTACCATGGTCAAAACAAACTTCTTGTTGTCAAGCTTTCCTAGGCAATAGGCGTACAAGTTTGCACCCTGATAAATAGCTCATTTCTTTTTAACTCATTTCTTTTCTTTTCATTTTTATTAAAGTGGATGTCTCATCCAACTTATAATATAGACAATCATCTTAACTTATCTCACGAGTTCTGAGTTAATAACTATATAAATCATCAGTGATTATCATATTAGTGACCACAAAACTCAAAAAAAATAAGGAGGTGCGGGATAGAAGAAATGATCAAGATTATAGGTAAAAGTAGAAAAATTTAACTTCATGCACGCAAAGTTTCTGACACAGACCATCAGAACAAAAATCACATGCAATGAGGGTCAGAATTATATGAACCTTTCATATATGGTATTTATAACTCGAAATTGCTCAAAATCAAATCCCAACAAGTCCAAAGCGGTTAAGAACTCTAAACACTTCACGTTCTTAGTTTCAGATGGCATTTCAGCCCCCCATCAATTCTTATATATTCCTTTGTCACCCTTATGCTTACTCCCATAGATGACATCTGTATCTTATGTATGGACATTTTCAGATTGGTTTTTCCATAGATTAGGTCAAGAAGACCAGAACAAATAAGATGATGAACAAAACTACCAAAAACAAAATCATCATAAGTTGCCCCTTTGCGCTGGCTTTCTTCATGATCATGGCAACTTTTTTCTGCAAGTGCAGGAAAGAAAGGGAAAAAGAATTGGAGATATCATATCATTTAAAACAGTAGAAAAGTCGTATTTGATACATAGCCACTGAAAGAAAATTACCTGAACAAAATCAAGTCGATTCGATGTACTGTCCATTTCCATACCCAAATCATCTATGATCTTTTCCTGAAGCACCAAGGACAGATTAAGTCCCCAAAATTAAGCAATATCAAAGTCGACTAGATTAGTTAGTTTCAAAGTTAATTCCAAAGCTACAACATCTGAGTAAGCTTCCAGAAGAGGAGTTGGGGGTGTAATAAATACAATGAACATCAACCTACAATATCCTAACCTGTGCAAGGAGTTCTTCATGTATGGTAAGGCCAACACCTCCAATTCTCTCCACACTAGCACTAAGCTCATCCAACTCCTCATCCTGTTGCCTGCATCCACCATACAATACAAAGGCAAAATGGGCAAAGAGTGATTAAGAAAGTATATGAAAATCTCAAAGACTATCCTGAATTTAAGCTATACCAATCCAACCCTAATATTTTCAACCATGCAGCAGCTAACTCCATAAATTGTCTACTCTAGGCTCTAGCTGTGGAAGCACCCCCTGACTTAATGAAGGAAAATATTGCATTACGAGAACAACCACTGCTAGCCATTAGACTGAATACACAAATATCCAAATATAAATAAATAACTCGTATAAGGAAATATTTGTATGTGTAAACATCTATTGAGGCATTGCACATTAACAACAAATTCATCTGTCTATCTGATTCGGAATAAAGTAGGGAGTTAAAACACTTTACTTTATAAGAAGCACTTGTCTATCTGATTCGGATTGTATAAGATCATCATTATCTTGAGTATACTGATTGGATTTGTCAGTCTGTTGAGAATTAGGCATCCTCATTAATTCTCTGCGCACAGTAATATTCACCTCTCTTCCAGCTACTACTGCTTTCCTCGCATTACCCACCTAATACAGCAATAAATCCATTGGGGAACGCAAATATGAAAAATTACAGCTTACAGCTTACTATCTATTACACTTCCCAAGTATTCATTACAAAACATAAATGACATGTATTAGATAAACAATTCAGTTATTACGATAATCATGATACTGGGAGAAAGTTTGTCATAGACATTTTTTAAAATAAAAATGGGGAATACTTTCACATTGCAGAAACCTTTCAGTTATAATAAAGTGATACCCTGAAAAAGAAAGCTGCAATTGACATGGTACCTGAGTGCGAGCAGTGCTGGTCCATCTCCTTCGTTTTTCAAGTTCTGCTTCATCAATGCCATACCAAGAAGGATCTCCAGCTGCTACAGAAATAGCTTTGTCCAATTCATCCACCTTCCTATCAAAATAAATCTTCATCAGATGCATACAGGAATCATATTAGACTAAATACAAAAATCTCATGAGAAACATGTAGCTAACTTAGCTGTTTGGATGATTAATGATCAATTTTGTAATGAGAATTTATTTTATTGTTAATAAAATTCTTCTGTAGGTATTAAGAACAAGAGAAACAAGTGTCTTAGCTCATGATTTTGCCAAACTCATCCAGCCAAACTCTCTACATTGCAAATTAAACAGGGGAAAAAATCACTAAAATTTTCAACAGAAACAGCTCCAAGTATAAAACTATAAGTTATAATACCTGCCACTCAATGCTCTCACAAGCAGCAAGCAGATCCTTTGTAAGATGCACTTGCGCTCCCGTATCACAAGAAATCCGTTCCCATTGGTGAAAAGAAGATTGCAACTTGTCAATCTAACAAAGGGGAGCCCCAAAAATATTACGACAACAGGCTTAGTCGAATTTAGACACTCATGGACCTAACAAAACAACCCATCAACCTCAAAATCTTAAACAAGAAAAACTTACAGATTCTTGAATCTCCTCTTTCACAATATAAAACGGGTCTTGCACTGATGACATGTTACAAACAATCACTATAGCTCAACCTACATTAATACAACAAAGTTAAATCAGCAAAATGTATACTAAACTTTACTTTCTTTACAAGGAGCTTTCAGAAATTATCAGATTTCGCCACTAATTTATATGTATGTATATGTGCATGTGCATGTGTGTGTGTCTATGTATGTATATTTAATCATCGTAAATAAACAATTTGATATAAACCCAGAAATGAAATAGAAAATGAAAGGCAATTCAAATCTTAAACAGACTCAAATGTTACTCGAATTAATGTGTATTTCAACTAATAAATGCAGATCTAAATGATTTTAAGCAGTTCGAAGAATATGATTAACCAAAGATATGAATTGACACAAACAATAGAGACCCAGAAATTATTTATTCATCAACAGCAAATTCTAAAAACTATTTAAGAGATCCAATAGAAATACAAAAAAAAATCATTTGAATGATTCCATTGTATGAAATGAAAAGATAATTCAAATGAAATGAAATCTAACTTGAGAGATCGAACTGGTTTCCCAGGTACTGAGTTTGGGGCGACAAAGAGAGTGCCTGGCTCTAGGAAAGTTTCAATATTTGTTTCCGTTTCGATTTTTGTTTGTGCGTGTATTTATTGGGCTGTTAAAAACGGTGTGGGCTTTCACACTGAAAACGAAAAAGAAGATTTTGAGCCCACTTATTATACTGCCCCAATGGGCCTGCTTGTATCCATATGACCATTTTTGTTTTTCTTTTATGATACTTCTTCTCGAGGATTTATTCACTACCCTCCCATGTCTTTCAATCATATTTATCTCAGTTTGTGGTGTTACGGGATATGCTTATTTAAATTGTAATTTTTCTCTATTTCTAAGTAAAGTGAAAAATAAATATTTTTATTCATCACTTATCATCCAACTAATGCTAATTAGATAAAAAAAAAAAAAAACAGAATAATGGAAGTGGTTTCCCAATCTTGAAAATTTAGAAAAATAAATAAAAAATAAATAACAGAAGGAAAATTTAGAAATCCTAGACTATCTCGGATGCAAAGGTTTTTTTGTCAAATACAAATAACTAAATAAATCGACAAAGGCAATATTCTTGATTAGTATCAATAGTTCTAAAGTTTTATTAGAATGTTAAAAAAAAAGAAAATTCTTTTGAAAACCTTATAACAAAAAAAGCAATATTTTTTTCAAAAAAAATGGTTTAATATGATCATCAAAATATGAACCATCAAAAAACATAATAAAAAAAAAGGCATGTCAAAAGGTGGTTGGAAAGCAAGCTAATATGGCTACATATTGCATATCATTGTAGTTAGGCTTTAAGTGAAAGATGAATTAAAAACTTTTCATTGGAGATGAGAGTGGAGTGCAAGGAAAAAAATGTACAACGAAATAAAGGTAATAAGAAAAAATAGAGTAAAAAAACAAAGGATTCATCGGAAAAACCAAGAAAAAGAAAGAAATGCAATGTAAAATGGAAATATTAATAAGTAAAATAAAGCTTGGGGTTACTAAAAGAGCAGGAGTAGTGCTTGTGGAAAAGATGGGAAAGTAGAATGGGTGGAAAAAAAATTAAAGATAAATTTTTATAAATTTTATGAATCTTTTTTTTGCTCTATCAGAATTGAGGTGATGGTAAAATTATGATTTTTTGTTTTAAAACAAAACAAATTTTCATGTATTTGTTTATCTCTATATACTTGCAATTTTTATTAGTTTACAGCTCACTTACTTATCAC
The DNA here is from genome assembly GCA_029204005.1 of Salix udensis. Lineage (NCBI taxonomy): Eukaryota > Viridiplantae > Streptophyta > Magnoliopsida > Malpighiales > Salicaceae > Salix > Salix udensis. Next base: position 3,097,020 of record CM055029.1, on the reverse strand, counting down.
TATTTTTTTCTTATCTTGATTTTCTTGTAATATTTTTTTACTTTTTTATTTTTTTATTTAATTTTTATTTCTGAATTTTTACACTGCATGTATTGTACTTTAATATCTATAGTGTACTTTACAATATAATTTTACACCTTTATAATTAAAGTTTACAACTAAATTGGGCTCACAACTCTGCTAAAAATCCTACAAATAACAAATGCATCACCTACTGGTGAGACCTATAAGATTCTACGCCTACATCACCATGCATAGTGACTAATGTTTTTTTTTGATTTTTCGGTAAAAAAAACGAGAATAAAAAACAAAAAAAAATGAGCAAAGTACCTTAGACTACAGAAAACAACCCAACTTTCATTTCACCTTTAGCAACACTTGAGTCTCATACGTTCCAGTCTTAACAACTTGAATTGTCCCATTTTAATATATGGTGCTTAATTTAATTTTCTTGATTAATATTAAATGCAAGAAAGTTTACCTTAATAGAAAAGGAACGTGTTTTATAAATAAAAATTGATCGTTGAAACGGATTTTCGCCAATGACAGACGAGTCGTTGTTCAACTTAGGGAGGGAGCAAGACAAATTCAAAGTACACGATCGATAGGAAAACCATGCATCCATCACATCATAGAAGCATATATTTTCAAAAAAATAATTCTTCGTATGTTTCGGAAAGGTATTCTTTCAAAATAACTGGGATTCAAGAAAGCAACGACGGTCAAGTTGGCCCTTAAACCATGCATGAAAAGACCGGGAAATCAGTCGGTGCACACCGACACTTTTTTCAGACAAGATAAACCTTGTATCCCTGTAAAACATATTTTCTCCGTAAATAAAATTTTAATTGTCTTAGATTTCTATATAAGAGTGTATGTTTTGATTTGAACTTTGAGATTTTTCTGTGCAGATTATAAGTTATTTGTCATTATATCATATTTTTTTCTAACTCGAACTCAAAGATCTATTGTATAGATCATAATTTTTTTTTGTCTATCACATTACATCCTTTTTGAGACGCGGACATAGACACGCCTGTGTATGAAAGCTTGAGCTATGGTCAACCATGAATATGATAAAATATGCAGCGGTTAGGTTAGTTTGAGTAAGAAATGGTTTATTGATTGTTATTAAAAAAAATTATGCAAAATGTAAAAATGGCTACAAAAAACGACAGGAGTATGATATATATTTCATCGATCTATCGATGGTTTGGTTCACATTAATTGTGACTTCAATATATATATATATATATATAGTCAAATGTTCTGTTGAACCATAGCCATCATTACGTTGTTTTTTAAGCTACCAATCAGGTCCCAGGTAACTACAGTTGAAAAGGAATAGGTTCCGTGTTTGACAAGTTACAACAATGAAGTCATGAGTCATGACAGGCAGCAAACTTCCCATGTGTTTTGCTTACTTAGAGACAATATTTCAATTTTCAATGGTCTCTGGCTATAACTTCTCTTTTCTTCTTTATTATTTTAGCTTCTCTTGACTTGTGGTTAAAAATCTGATCAACTCGGAACGGGGACTCACTGTTTAAAAATCAAATGGCAAGGACATTCTTTCCGTGTAGTTCATCCTGTTTAGGTGACCGAGTTATTGACTCTATTTTTTTCAACTTGGTACGTAAAGTCAAGTAAATCATGCTGGATCACCTTAAATAGGGTGAGATTTCCCGTTTCTATCAAGATTCTTACCACCATCTCAAAGGCAAAATGGTGCGAGACACATTTGTTGGGAGTGACGGGATTTGCGATGTTCTTGATCCCATTCAAGAGCAGAAAGCAACTGGGTTGTTTCAAGCTCAAACTCATTTGTATGGCCAAATGTTCAATTACTTGAATTCTATGTCACTGATGTGTGCAGCTCAGCTGGGCATACCAGACATAATCCACAACCATGGCAGGCCCGTCACTCTTCCTGAATTGGTTTCAGCACTTCAGATTCCACCGAACAAAACTAGTTGCATGCACCGGCTCATGCGCATGCTGGTGCACTCAGGCTTCTTTGCCACCACAGAAGCTGTTACTGGTGGTGGAGGAGGAGGAGGAGGAGGAGGAGGAGGAGGAGAAGCCTATGTTCTGACACCACCTTCCCAGCTACTTGTCAAAGATAACACCAATTGCTTGTCACCGTTTCTGTCATTGATTAATCCAGCATTTGTGACACCATGGCATTCCTTGGGAGATTGGTTTCGAGGGAGTGAGCCTACTGCATTTCAGCAGGCATATGGGATGGCATTTTGGGATTACAATACCCAAAATCCTGAACTTAACAGCCTTTTTAATGCAGCAATGGCCTGTGATTCTCAGATGATGAACTTTGTTATCAAAGACAGCAAGCCAATTTTTGAGGGGTTGGATTCAATAGTTGATGTAGGAGGAGGCACTGGATCACTTGCCAGGATCATATCCGAGACATTCCCTCATATGAATTGCACAGTACTGGAGATTCCACAGGTCGTTTCCAGCTTGGAAGGAACTGAGAACCTGAAATATGTTGGAGGAGATATGTTTCAGCATATCCCTTCTGCAGATGCCGTCATACTTAAGGTATAGCCTGCTCTCTGAACTTAAACACTAGTCTTCCATCTATGAATTTGATCATTGGATCATTTTTATTATATTTCATAAACAATTAACTGTGGCCAACGTTCTCAGTCGGCTAACTATGCTGGATCGATATTATTTCGCAGTTAATCTTTCATGGTTGGAGTGATGAGGATTGCGTGAAGATTCTGAAGAAATGCAAAGAAGCAATTTCAAGCAAAGGAAAGGGAGGAAAGGTGATCATCGTAGATGTGGTGATAAATGAGAAGAAAGATGAGCATGAATTAACCGAAACAAAGCTCCTTTTTCGACATGCTTATGATGGTTGTAGCTGCTGGGAAAGAGAGAAGTGTCGAGGAATGGGAAAGGCTGTTCTTGGAGGCTGGTTTCAGTCACTACAAGATTACATCCTTATTTGGTTTAAGGTCCCTAATTGAAGTTTATCCTTGATTAGGCCGGATAAATTAAGTATTGTAAACTATATAGCTAGTATGATTGCTGAATAAATCTATGTATCCTGCTTGAGAAGCATTACTTCAAATATTAATCGTATCCCTCGAATTTGAGTTTGAAAGACTTGTTCATGGTATTAAGAATTATGAATGATTCTGACATAAAATTAATGTTATGCCATAGCTCAAGCTAACCGCTGCATATTTTATCAAATTCATGCTTGACCATAGCTCAAGCTTTCATTTCATTAACGAGCGTGTCTATCTGCACCGTTTTTAAAAGATGTGGCGTGATGACAAGAAAATTTATGAATATACTGTTGTTTTTAGAACAATATACTGCAATTTAGCAGTCTGGTAAGTCACCAATTTTGAGATGCTGTTATGTCAGAGGAAAAGGCAGCTTTGTGCCCATTGCTTCTCTTTATTTGTATTCTCACTAACCCCACAACATAAACTTTTACCATTAACAACACAGTTAGCTAAACATTTTTGTCTTCAGTCCTGATCTGGTTATGGCCAAAGAGAACAAGATAGACCTTTCCCCAATGGCCTTAAACTTTCCATGAAAGTTCAAAGAGGGAATGCAATATTAACATTAGACTTAATCGGGGGTGGTGAAATTCAGGTTGCTTTTTAGATCTGTAATGAAGCTAATTTGTTGTTTCACTTGTATCTGCAAGAAAATCACACGAAATCTGCAGGCCAGTTTTTCTGTCAAGAAATTATCTCACCTAAAAGTACAAATTTTTAGTTGAAAAGTTTTATAATATAATTTATATTATTCTCTAATACACTTCTTTCAAGTTAAAGTATTTTGGGAGCTTGAAACTTGCACAGGCTCACCTCTACTTTGTGCTTGAATTTTAATCAAATAGAATAGGGAATGATGAGATTCGAACTCGTGACCGCTAGATCAACAAAAGCTCTGATATCATGTCAAGTAAATAATCTCACCTACAAAACTTAAAGCTTTTAGATGAGCTCTTATAATATGATTTATATTATTCTCTAATATTTACTAGCTATCTGGAGATTTTTTTAAAAAAAATTATCTTCATAATACAAAAACCTCATTGAGAATTTTGGGACTCAGCTCCATGCTAGTCAACCTCGTGCAACTCTGAATTTATTTTCCAGCAAACATCTGTGATTTTGTTTCCCAAGTTACTTGGTCCAGGTCTAATCCCTTGCTGCATCTGAGAAGGTATCATCATTAATGAGAAATGGAACTCCACACCACACGGCACACGCTACAAGTAACGTTGGCAGTCAAATTGTGCTGCTATAAGAAATCAATAAGATAATGGAGACTCCCATATTTGAATAAAGAAACGTTATTCTCTAGTAATTCCTCGTATTGTCCATGTAACTAGCTGGGAACACGAAGAGTTGGTAAAAAAAAACTTAGCTTGTTGAATGATTATTCCTTTGTTGTTGTTTTTTTTCATGCTTGCGTCTTAGTCAAGTTATCAAACAAAACCCGTCTAATTGAAGCCCAAATTGTGGACTTTGCAAACACGTTTTTAGGAGATCTGTAAGATTATATGGTCTTGTTACGTACGTGTATCACAAGTGATTCTTCCTGATGAAATTAACTTTACTAAACATCCTTTACAATTAGAATGATGAAAAGAACAGATCAAAGAAATAAGAAAATCCATGATTTCAATCTTTGACTTTTTCAGTCAAGGGCCATTTCTTAAGCGCAACCTGCCCTTTTGTTTCCATCTTCTTTTTTCTCTTTCTACGCCTATTTTTTTAAACTACCTAGCAATACCCGACTGTCAAGTTAGTTTGGCGGTCTGAATTGTTCAAGTAGCAGTTTCTGACACAATGAAACTTCCTCGTTAACCTTCCATCCACGTGATGCACAGAACAAGACTGCATTATAAGAACCAGCTGCGTCAGAAAGTTTTGAGAGCAAATAAGTTTGAGACCTGCAAAAAAAGATGGATGTAGAACAAGGGCATGGAGTCAGTGAGCTTTTTAAGGCTCAGTGTCACCTTTACAAACATATCTACTACTTCATAGAATCAATGTCACTAAAATGTGCTCTTCAGCTTGGCATACCTGATGCTATCCAGAAAAACAACCGACCAATCACCCTTCAACAGCTGGTTTCAGCCCTAAACATTCCTGAATCAAAAGCAAATTTCCTGCAGCGCCTTATGCGCATACTGGATCATACCGGTTTCTTTGATACAGTCAAAATCCATGATGATCAGGAAGGAGTCGAGGAAGGTTATGTTCTCACTCCTTCTTCTAAGCTCCTGCTGAAAGATAGCCCCACCAGCCTGTCCCCAGCTGTTCTCGCAATGCTAGATCCTGTGTTGATGAATCCATGGTTTTCTCTAGGCGAGTGGATCCAAGGGAAGGAGCGCACACCATTTGAAACTTACCATGGAATGAGCTTTGGGGAATATGAGAAGAGAAACCTCAAATTTATCAACAACTTGAATGAAGGAATGGCTAGTGATTCTAAATTGGTGAGTTTGGTTGTTAAAGAGCATAAGGAGATTTTCGAGTCAGTGAATTCATTGGTTGATGTTGGGGGTGGCACTGGAACTCTTGCAAGGAGCTTAGCTGATGCATACCCTCATTTGAAATGCACAGTCTTGGACCTCCCACAAGTAGTTGCCAACTTGCCTGAAAGTGAAAACTTGAAATTTGCTGGAGGTGACATGTTCAAGTCCATCCCTTCTACAGATGCGATTATCATCAAGGTATGATACATGCCATTTTTTCCTATGTCATTATTTTTCTCTTAGTTTGATTGATTAAGATTAATTGGGAGTTTAAAAGTTTGAAAATATTCTGAATTTTTGAAGGACAAGTGGGGAAATCAAGAACGTTCTCATCTCTTCATTTTTCTTCTTGAATTTGAACTCTTTGCAGTCTGTTTTGCTTAACTGGAGTGACGAGGACTGCATAAAGATATTGAAGCGATGCAGAGAAGCAATTCCATGCAAAGATAATGGAGGAAAGGTTGTGCTCGTTGAAATGGTGATTAACGATCAGAAAGATGAACATGAGGAACTGACCAAAACAAGGCTCTTTTTTGACATGGGAATGATGCTCATAGGCAACGGAAGGGGAAGGAATGAGATAGAATGGAAGAAACTCTTCCTGGAGGCTGGCTTTAGTCACTACAAAATCACAGCCGTTTCTGGGTTAAATTCTATTATTGAGTTGTATTCCCTGAGTAGTATAATCCAACTCGGGATGTTATTTTCTCCTTCTCTACATTCATCTGCTCTTGTTGTGTAATTCTAGCTTGGAAATGCCATGATCTCTGTGGCCTGGGAACTTTACATATCTGGGTTCCTAGTGAATATGTACCGCACGATACAATAAGGCATCAAAAATTAAGGGTGTGTTTAGTATTGTTTTTGCTTTTTGTGATTAAAGTTTGAAGAAAATAGTTTCATGAAAAGCACTCTTAGATAATTTCTATTGAATCTGTGGTTAGAGAATAACCAAACAATACCAAACGGCCACTAACTTAGATTTTTTTTTTGGTATAAACCACGTGGTGTCCTAGACACTGGTCCAAACTAATCCACGTTCGCACCGGGTGGTTCCCGAAGGGGTGAAAGTGCTCCCCAAATGGCCAGCTCCATACAAGAGTAGGGATTGAACCTCTGACCTCTTTTAAGAGACGAGAGCGCCCTCACCACTTACGCCAAGACCCCTTGGGTGCCACTAACTTAGATAAGGCTACGTGTTACTGTCTCGTTCTCAATTATATCACATAAACAGGAAATTAAAGCATGCAGTGGCTAAACAGCTTTTATTTTCTTACTGGTAATTGTTTTGTCTCATCATCTTATCTAGCTTAAGGCAATGGGAACTTTTGATGTTGCGTGTCTACAGAAATGCATACTTGTTAATCAAATCACCGTAGTTTCTTTATCTTACAAGTCACAGAACTGGAAGACGAATGAGAGAAAAAATAAAAAAATTCGTTACAGCTAACTTACTCACATCAGTCATCCATATATAAAATAAAGAAAACTTAAAATATTCTGCAATAATTCTGCAGGACTGGACAAACATAGATTGATTAAAGATACAGAAGAAATGATGGAGAGAAACAGTTCTAGTTTAGATGAGCGAGGGAAATTGACCACCATAAATTTTGAGATAAATGAGAAGAAACAGATGCAGATGACTAGTTAAAAATCACGGCTGTGATTCTATTTTACTAAAAGTTTATTAGAAAAACAAGAAAGAGTAGCTTTAATCCATTTTCTTTGAGGCTTGTTTAGTTGTCCAAGACTCCAAGGCATATTGCATATATTCTGGGTAGATACTCTTCATCAAATAACATTTCTTTCAAGCAATCTCCAACTCCTGACGCTAATGATCTGTCTACATGTTCTCATATGAAAGAGGATTAATTAAAGCTAGATGGATGTTTAAATTTATACTTTATATCTAAATGGAGTGCTACAAATTCAGACCTGAAACCTTAAAAACTCTCCCTAGTAGTCTTTACTCATCAAACGAACAATGTTCAGCATAGAATTTTCACAAGGAGTACCTTGATTTGGTCTTAGTCCCTTGTGGGCTTCTGATCATGTTTTTCTATCATCTGTTCCTTCTCTACAGATACTACAAAAATCCTGGGACTACAATGTTTGACCTGGAGAACGAGGACAAGAAACTTTGGGTCCAAAGAGTTCTGCAGGTCAGAAAAGTCTCTCCCTTTTTGTTTCTTGTTACTGAAACCAAAATTAGATTTCTTCTGATCAATGTTCTTCGGTGTGTGCAGGGTTCTGAAGGTGATATCAGCAGAGCTGTAAATGTGATTTCGAGCGACACAAGCACAGCAATTTATTTAGCCTCCGTCTCTTTGGCTCTCTGTTCTCTTATTGGAACTTGGCTTGGAAGTAGTTCTAATAATAATATTTTTGAAAGCAAAAGAATCTATGGTGACACGAGGCCATTCACCATTTTCGTCAAGAACATATGCCTCCTCGTCTCTTTTCTCGTCGCTTTTTCATGTTTTGTTCAAGCAGCAAAGAACTTGGTCCATGCAAACTATCTAATGAGCTCCCCAGATAAGAGGGCAGTGAAGAAAATCGAGTTCGCGGTGACAAAAGGTGGTGACTTTTCCCTTTTCGGCCTCAGAGCTCTCTACTTCGCTCTTAACATGCTCCTCTGGTTTTTCGGGCCAATACCCATGTTTGTTGCCTCCATTGTTATGGTGATAGTCCTATATTACCATGATATCCATACAGTTTCATTGCATGATCTTTACTGTGAGCTAGGATTGCAGAAGGGCAGGGCACAAGGCTTCAGTGGCAGCTTTAGCTATTGAGAAAAGGTTATGTTTAGAGCCCGAATGTTCATCCATCCCAGCTGAAATGCCATAGAATCTATCCATCAAGAACTGCAATTTGTTCATATATGTCTATCAGTTCAGGATCATCAATCTATCCATCTCAGTTTTGTCTTCCTAATATTTCCGTTTCATCTGTGTGTTTCTTATCTTGTAAAGTTTATTTTCTTGTCTTTAACAGTTGTCTTCCATTGTTGAGCCATGTGCACAGACCAGGTTCTTAATTATGTCGTTATCGTGCATTGGAGCTTGCTGATATTGTTTCCTTCCAAGCCAGTAAACTGGCACAATACAATACAAATTATGAAGCATTTGTATAATGAATAAAATATTTTTTAGAAATCACAAAGTTATTAAACCTTGGTGTTTATATGATTTGGATTGCGAGTTTGATGAGTTAACCAAAATTATTAAACTTGGTGGAGTTCATAAACCAAATCATGGGTTTGGTGAGTTAACACTAGGTTAAATTTTTTTACAATTTTATCCTTGATCATCGGGTTGATTAATAATTAGGCTTTATAATTTGATTTCATTTTCTTTTTATAGGGTTATCATCATCTCAAACAAACGTTTAACCATTAGGTTGATACTCGATTTTGCAAGTAATTTATTTGTTTTCATATAATTAAATAAATAATAATTTCACACAAACAAAAATAAATTATTAACCACAAAAGAATTTGTAATCTAAGTTGTATGTTTAAAAGGTTAAATCAAGCGGCCCAAATCAATTCAATATATTATTTTCTCAAAATTTATCAATCATCAATTTGGGTTGGATTTAGACCTACGAAGTAGACCGAATCATGTTAGGGTAATTATTATATAATTTAATTTGAGATATTAGATCAGGAAATTTTAAAATTTTCACCTACTAGATTGAATTTAATAATATTAACAAAAAAAAATTCTTGTAATTTACATTTATTTTTTGTGTTAAAAAAAAACATTTCGATCCGATTCTATTCATAACTGGAAGTTTATTAATTAAATCACTAAGTGGGGTTAATTGAATCATATTTTATAGGGAATAATGGAGCTCTAATCATCTTAACGTTCCCTCACTTTCTCTCTTTCTTTTTGGTCATTAATTACATTTGAAGCAAGGTGTTTCAATTATTCTTTTTAGTATTAAATATAACCCAAATCATTAAAAAATAAAATACAAAAATAGTCAATTTGCATCATCGATCTTAGAGATGGATTTCGTGTATACGGTTTACGTTGGCAAGAAGTGATGAAATCATTTTAATTCCAATTTCCATCACGCTAAGCAATGTTTTTTTCTTAAATATGGAAGTCGTGGCTGCTGGCAGCAGTTGTCATCAATTATTTTTTTTCCGTGATTCTATTATGTACGCAAACCGCATTTTTATCCACGACTTGCCTAATTTTGTTCCTTGAAAGTCATTTTTAGAAATTGAAACAAAGGACTTCAATTTCTCATTTCGTCAAGAAAATTATTTTAAAAAAAGAGTTCATTAGTAGGATCCAATCCTCTATCACATTATAATAATAGAATTAGACCCTAATTGCATTTCAAATATGTTTTTGAAAAAAAATTAAAAAAAATATATCTTTTAATTTAATTAATACTTTTTTGGTGTTTTGAGATCATTTTTATATGTTAATGTCAAAAATTATTCTTAAAAAAATAAAAAAAATATTATTTGATGTATTTCTAAAAATACTTTTCAAAAACAATCTCATTTATAGGCTGATTTTAATCTTATTTATTTGAGGAAATTACCATCTACATGATTGCATGTGCATTTATCTTTTATAGGCTGATTTTAATCTTATTAAAGTTGAAATAAAAGATAAATGCACATGCAATCATTTTACAATGACTATCATTTTTATTTGAAACATTTTCTTTGATTTTTTCTTAGCATGTAAGTGTTGTTTCTAATAACAATTTATTTCTATTTTTATAAGGATTTAATTTGAATACAACTAATTCATATAAAATATAAGACGGGGAAAATTTATGAGAATTCAAACTAATCTCTTTGAAGTATTATGTAACTAGAAGAATATAAAAAGTTTTTTTTTTTTTTTTTTGGTACTGATCGGGGCGTTACGCCCTTCTAAATTTCACGAGGAATAGTAGACCCAATAAGGTCAAAATACAGCAAAGGATAAATGCTTGACGGAGGATCGATTATAACATCCGATCCCCTGTCTAACAAATCTCTACCTAAACCAAAATTAGCCAACCAATCAGCCACATAATTGGCCTCCCTATAAACATGTAAAATTTCAACATCCCATTCCCTACCCAACATAGCTTTAATTTGCATAATAAGATTATAGTGTCTATCAACCCCCCCACTACCATTCTTAACAAGATTCACCACAACCTTGGAGTCGACTCCAAAACCACTCTCCGAATCCCTTTGTTCCATGTAAGTTGCAACCCATCATGAATGAGCCCCATAACTCCGCAGCTTATTGAAGAACAAATCCCAATATTTCTTGCGAACCCTCCTATCCAATTTCCCATATGGTCTCTAATCACTCCTCCCGCACCTGCCAAACCCGGATTGCCCTTACTGCACCCATCAACATTTAGTTTGCTCCAGCCTTCCGCTGGATATTTCCACCCTATATAATTAGTCACCGTATCTCCAGTCATTTCCCCAAAACTCCTTCCATGCACCATCTTAGTATCTCCCACCATTCTCCTTATAGCAAGCACCGTCCCATACCAATTTCCTTGGTTTCCTCCGAGTGTTCTATTGCATCTCTCCTTCCATATGTACCATAACGCTACTCCGAACACCAGCTGCCAATCCCCAAAACGATTAGTGTTATTCCTAGAAGATAAATTGGACACCAACCAGGCATACCAATTTTGACTGAAAAACACTTCCCTTTCCTCCACCTTTACGAAGGTCTCCCAAATTTTCCTAGCCTTAGGACAATCTCGAAGTGCATGTACTAAAGATTCCACTTCATTAACACAATAACTACAACACTTATTATCTCGTTAGCCTCCTTCTCCATCTCACTTCATTGGTCATTATAGCATTATGAGCTACAGTCCATAAAAACACTTTGATTCGCTCCATTCCCTTCCATTTCCACACAATTCTCCATATAGGATCTTGATCCATATTCTCCCCTTCCTCCCGAACCAAATAAGCTGTTTTAACATTAAAACTACCATTCGCTGAAAGGTCCCATACCACCGAGTCTTCTAGCGCATCTTGCCGAGGAGGGATATATCCAAAGCAATTCCCATCACAGCCTTGTACCGTAAGGGAGGTGAGCAAAAACTTCCCATTTCCAGCTGCCTCTACCGTCCCACCATTTCAGCCAATCGTGTAGTTTAGAGACTCTATCTCGCATTTCCCTCGTTGTAAATGATTAACAAGAGGGCCACAACCTTCCACCCAACTATCTTTCCAAAAACAAAACCTCGTCTTCCGTTTCCCGCATTCCAAACTGATATTTTCATGCACTACATCCCATTCTCTACATATGGACTTCCATAGCAATGAGTCTCTAGATGTTGCCACCTAGCCGACCTTCTCCCCTATTAGAACTCATATATTTGTCTTTAAGGAACCGAACCCACGTGCTATTATCCTTTAACAAACCCCCAGGCCAATTTCATAATAAAAGCTTTATTCATCAGCTCCATTTTTCTGAAACCCATTCCACCGTTCTCTTTTGGTTGACACAACTTCTTCCAGTTTACAAGGTGAATCTTGTCTCTACCCTCCTTCTGACCCCAAATGAAACGCCTGCAGATTTTCTCTATCTCAATACACGAATGCTTCGGAATAACCGCAGCTTGCATCGGGTATAAAGGGATGGTGGCAAGAACAGCTTTACATAATGTGATCTTTCCTGCCAGAGATAGATTGCTAGACTTCCACCCTGCCAATCTTCTTTGCAGATTTTCTATTAAGTAGCTATAGGTTTGCTTAGTCACTCTTTGGTGCAACAAAGGCCAAAGTTAATTCAGTTTTTATAAGAAATAAGCCATAAATTACTATTTAAATGGAAACAATTAATGAAATGGTATTTGACTTTCGAGTTCAATTATTGGGTGCCATCCTGCCTCGCCTTGTTTAGTTCCTTAACCGCAAATGGGACTATATGGTAAGATAAGACGCTCGTCTGCAATGGAAAAGATGGGCCCATCCAAGTAAAGTTGCCTCCGAAGATTCGTGTTTGGGGCCCGTAGTGGGCCTCGAAAAACACCGAGTCATCTCAGCTTTATTCGTTGTCTGTTAGGCCCATTAACTCACCAGAATGCACACCTCTAATTGCTTTCTAGCGTCACCAACTTTAGAAGAAAAAAAATACATTCTTTAATTTATTTTACACTTATTGAAAATTAAATATAAATATAAAAAATATAAAATAAGCAGGGTAAATTTTTCATTTGTTTAAGAAAAACTATTAATAAAATAAAAAAAATAAATTGTGATAGTTTAAATATTCACCTTTAGTGTTATTTGTAATTTTTTTTGTATCCTATTTGACTGAACAAAATGGTTCAAAGTGGAGATGAAATCATAATGCAATTTTAATAGTGCATAGGGTTGTCAAGTCACCAAGTCGCCCACCTAGCTATGTTTAATAAATATGTTTTTCAACTACAAAATATATTTAAAAAAATAACTATTTAAACTTGTCTCGTCGATAACATTATGCAATTTTAATGTCCATAGTTATAAGACTTTATCTAGTGAATAAAAACATTAATCCAATTCGATATCATAATGGCCTAGGGTTAGTAGAAACTAGAAAGTACTCTTATTTTTTTCAAAATAAAGTTGTTTCAAGGTTTTTTTTAAAACAATAAAAATTTAAATTGAACTATATGATACATCGAATATCAGTACAACTCATTTGATGTTGTTCTTCATCTAAAAATAATAATTAAAATAAAGTATCACAATTATGTCATTAATGAATGTTTACACTCATTTTTAATGTGTCAAATTACATCAAGAAAGGGAGAGAGAGAGAGAGAGAGAGATTTGCCACAATTTGGTGATAAAAATGATTGATCTTAATGTCATGCGGTTCTATTTGACAAGAGAAGTTTAATTATAATGTTTTTTTCTTTAAACATGCATGAAAATATGGATTACATGTAGATTTGTTTTTATTTTAATAGTTTTTCATTTTTGTTTTGGAGTGATTTTAGGATGTTTTTGGTTGATAAGTGATTTATGTATGTTTTATGGTTTATTATATGTTTTAGATGAAAATCAATTGAAAACAAATTTAGAAATACATTGACAACAATTGCATTTTTTTTATTTTTTTCATAAAAAAAATAATTTTAAACTGACCCGCAAAATGAAGTGCAAGACAAGTAACCAGTAAACTCTAAAATTTCAATTTCAAACAAAATTTCATTGAAAGACTTGAGAGTTTGTTTTATGAAATCTGACCAACCACTAAGATATTCAAAACTTTTAAAGGTTTTATTCGGGATTTAAAAATAAAATTTATTAAACTCAAAAATCTATAATTAATTGAGACATTTGACTGAAAATTACAAAAAAAAAAATATTTTAAATAAGACTTCAATTTGATAAAACATTTCCAAATATCTATTAAATGATTTAAAGTTTTGATGTGAAACCTTGATTTTGGTTTATTTATATTGTTACAGTGAATCTTATTTATTTTACTTTTAGATTTTTTTTCTTTTTTTAATTTGACCATTCTACATTCTAATAAGATGAAATTAAACTTGAAATTATGATTAAAATAACAAATAGAAAAATAAAAGACTAAAATGTAAAACACATCAAAAATATATGGTTAACCCTAAATTTATGATAATTTTTATTTTGATAAATAAGTTTTTTTTTCTAAGGGCTAGAGATATGAGAGAGTATATTTAATTGAAAATGACAACGAGATTAAAAAAAAATCAGATTTTACTATTTTAATAATTAAAATGATAAAGTTTGATATCAAAATATTTCACTCGATGAAAAGAGTATAACAGTAATGATTATAAACGTTTTTGTTGTTTAAAAAAGTAGAATATACTGATTTTTAAGTTTGATTTTATATCTTTGAATTGATATAGTGGTGTTTTGAGTTGAGAGATTGGTGTATTGATATGTGTAGATTGTTTTAAGATGTTTTTTAGAATGAAATAGGTTTGAAAAATAAATTCTAGATAATGTTTTTTTTTATCTCCCCTCATATTTTGAAGAGTATGTTCTAAGTGGAGTAATTTATTAAATGAAGAGTATTTTGATAATATTTTTTAATCTTAATTAAATAAATATTTTAATGATTTTCATGTTTATATTTATTTTTTATTCAAATTATAGATTTTGGATGATATCTTTGATTGATCCAAGTAAATCAAAACTGCTATTGTTTAAATAATTAAAGAAAATTGCTTTAAACAACAAGAACATTGACACACACATGAAAATAATAGATTATGATTCAAATCTGTGTTTCTCATTACTGTTCCATTGTTTAAATATACATGGCTGATAACAGCTTTTGAATTTGTTATGTCTAGACTGTCGAGCTATACAAGTTTGTTTACACATGCATTTCTACCATTCTGTTATGCCTTGCTGGATGCCTTGCTGGCTTCTGTTATGTGTACATGAGTATATTGCTGCTTTGTGCTGTTATGGTTGATATATGGTTGATATGCCCCCTCAAGATGGAGCTCTAGTGAAGAGTCCAATCTTGTACTTGAGATCCTGAAATCGTGCGCGATGAAGAGGTTTGGTAAGAGCATCCGCAAGTTGGTCAGCTGAGGAGACATGGGCTACACGTAGAACACCACTCTGGACCTGATCTCTGATGAAGTGATAGTCTATGGCAACATGCTTCATCCGGGAGTGGAATACAGGGTTGGAGCATAGCTGTGTGGCACCTACATTGTCACAATATAGCACTGGGCAGGACTTCAGAGTGAAACCAAGATCAGTGAGGAGATAACAAATCCAATTGAGCTCAGCAGCTGCATTAGCTACTGACCGGTACTCGGCCTCCGTGGAAGATCGGGCTATGGTTTTCTGCTTCTTGGAACTCCAGGACACAGGGTTTCGGCCAAGGTAAATGACATAGGCACTGGTGGATGAGAAATCATCCTTGTCCCCTGCCCAATCTGCGTCCGAATAGGCATGGAGGTTGATCGGTGATTGGCGATGAATCTGAAGGCCTTCATTGAGTGTTCCACTCAGATACCGTAGTAACCTTTTAACAAAGTTCCAATGATCTGTTGTGGGCATATGCATATACTGGGACAGTTTATTGACAGCATATGCAAGGTCAAGTCTTGTGATGAGTAAGTACTGGAGGCTGCCAACAATGGTCCTGTATTGTGTAGGATCGGATAAGGCAGTGCCAGTTTTGAGAAGTGGGGGACTAGTTGGAAGTGGGGTGGCTACAGGTTTAGCCTCAGTCATTTTGGTTCTAGCCAGAATATCAATGATATATCGCCTTTGAGACAGGACATAACCCTGTGGGTTGGGAATTACCTCTACACCTAAAAAACATGACAAGGGGAAGTCCAGACATCAGAGAAAATAACTTCAAGTGGCTTGCTGGAAACAATTGTGGACTTGGAAAAAGACTGTTTGTGACTTTTATTGCTGAGACAAGCGTTACATGAGTGAGTGGAATTTAAAGGGGCAGCAACACTTAATTGAAATTGAGACAAAATGCGATTTAAGATAGGAAAGGCTGGGTGACCCAGCCTGTGATGCCAGTCGAAGGAGGTGAGTTTAACCGTGGAGAGGGCCAGTGGGAGTGAGGGAGATGGCCACTGTAGACACCATTTTTAGATTGACCTTGGAGCAAGATCCTCCCGGTAAGAAGTTCCTTGACAAGAAAAAAATGAACGGTAAGAATTCAATTGACACATTGTTGGTGATGCAAAATTTGGAAATAGAAATTAGGTTTTGCCGCATGAGGGGACACAGAGCACATTTTGTAAAGAAAAATTACGAAGTGGAGTGTTGAGAGAAGAAGAACCAGTGTGGGTGATGGGTAAGGTAGAGCCATCCCCGATCATTATATCATCACCGCCACCGTAAGGGAGAGTGTAAGGATAGGTTTTGGAGGTCCGAGGTGACATGGTGGGAGGCACCAGGTGTCGAGGAGCCAGGGATGGCGTGGTGGGGGGGTGAGTGGTGAGGTGAGCTTGGGTCGCCATGGCGTTCCCTCGTGTGTGGGGTGAAGATTGAATGGGAACCAAGCGAAACGACGGGCAGCGACTTGCTGTGTGTCCCTGAATTCGGCAAATTTGACAAAGTGCCCAAGGTATGGTCCCGGGAAGAGGGTCTAGAGGATGGTGAGAAATTGGGTCTTGTGGGGGGTTCCACCCTGGAGGGCGAGTGGATTGAAAACTTGGTCGCCAGCTTGTTGACCGAGCTCCGGGCGAGCGCAGGAGGGACGCCACTTTCTCGGTATTGTTGCGATAGGTGGGGTTGGGCTGTGGCGTGGGAAGTGTGGAGGATCAACCCGGGTAAGTTTGCAGAGAGGCTTCAAAGTTGAGGAGTTTTTCGTGAAGCTCCTCAAATGTGATGGAGGAATCTCGTGCTTGGACAAAGACGAACCAGCTCTCAGTAATCATCTCCAAGCCCATCTAGTATTTTGTCGATAATTTCTCTCGCATCAAGAGGAGCTCCGAAGAGTGCTAGATCATCTCGCCCTTGATTTGATAATCTGCATAAAGTCGTTGATGCCGAGAGAGCCTTTGGTGAAATTTTTTGAGCTGATTTTTGATTTGCTTGATGCGACTCACTGGGAGGGTTTTGCATATGTGTTTGCTAAGATTGTCCAGGCTTGGCTTGAGGTGGTGGCCTCGAGCAATGAACTGAATAATGGGTTGCGAAATGGACCCAAGGATGGCGTTGAGGATCGCTTGATCCCGTCGAATCCACATATTATGACCGGGATTAGGGATGATGGTGTTGTCTTGGGTGAATGTAGCAGGGTGGGCATGGTTTTGACCCATCAATGTATCCAAGGAGATCATATCCTATGAATAAGGTCCGGAATTGAGGTTTCCAGGGAGAGGTAGTTGGTGGAGGTAAGTTTGAGGGGAGCTTGAGTCGCAACATTGATACTCGATGAGAGAGGGTTGGAATTCATTGGTGGGCATGATGGTTGCTGAATGAGATTCGGATGCCATGAATTTGTAAGGTGCAAAATAGATTTGCTGGAACCGAAATAGGTTTGCTGGAAAGAAAAATTTTAGAGCTCTGATACCATAATAGATTATGATTCAAATCGTGTTTCTCATTACTCGTTCCATTGTTTAAATATACATGGCCGATAACATGCTTTTTGAATTTGTTATGTCTAGACTGTCGAGCTATACAAGTTTGTTTACACATGCATTTCTACCATTCTGTTATGCCTTGCTGGATGCCTTGCTGGCTTCTGTTATGTGTACATGAGTATATTGTTGCTTTGTGCTGTTATGGTTGATAGAAAATATATTAATAAAATTCACATTTTATTTTTATGTTGGTTTTTTAAAAAGATTTCATAACCTAATCGATGTTCTTCCAAACATATACTCAAGGAAAAATTCATACTGACTGTAAAAATACATTTTAATATATAAAATGCGTTTCTATAAATAATAAAAGAAAGGCCTGTATTGATGAACAGGCGAACCCACCACCGTGAAGCTATCAGCAGCAATCAATCAACAGTGGTGCGATTTTGCAACCACAGAAAAAGAAGCACAGCACTGAGATATTTTAAGAAAATGTCAGGTGATAATCCATCGAACAGAAAAGAGTTATCATCTAACAGGTGTACGGCTGAGAGAGTGGCAGCGCAGGATAGAGTGCGTACAAAAACACGAGCATAGGGGACCGTGTGAAGACCGATGATTGACGCGACTAAAGTACGATGAAAGGCTGCGACAAAGGGCACAGACCGGAGCTGAGAGAGTCAGCTAACACCGGCGTAAAAGTCGAGGGTTCTCTCTGCAAAAAGCCATCAACTTTACTCTTCCTTGTCGGTTGTGGGGGGACCCCTCCATTTATATTTCTTCATTTTTTCTTCAAGACTTCACCTTTTCCGTTCTTCTCCAGTCTGCGTCAAAGTAGTGTGTAGCCCACTCGAGAAGAGAGAAATAAATTAAAATAATATTTTTTATTTTTTTTTAAAATAAATTTTTTAATTTTAGAATCTATTTTAATTTAAAATAAAAAATAAAATTATTTTTTTAAAAGGGTGAATGATGGTGGGGTGGTGGACACGAACGAGCAGGAGAGAGTGGGTTGGGTTTTGAAAGGTGAGATTCTTTGGTGGGGGCGATGGAGAGGAAGGGAGCGTTGAAAGACATATTGTAGGGTCACTGGAACGGAGATTCCATTTCTAGTTACGTTTGTTAGTGTGTTCTCGTTCCTAGCTAGTTAGCGGATTTAAAGATTGGTATAGCTTAGTAAAAGATTCTGGGAAAATAACTAGGCTGAAAAAATATTTACAAATAGTATAGTATTAATATAATTCTGTAATATCAATTTTATACATAATCATTACTTTAAATTAGATTTTTTTCTTATAAAATTTTAGATTATTTTTTTTATATTAATTAATTTAAAGAAAACATGGTTTTTAAAACAATTGCTGTTTCAAATTCAAATTATGCTTCTTTTCTAATAGTTTTCTAGCTACTGTTTTTTTCATAAAAATTGTTATTGATGTGTTATAATGACAAAATATTTTTAGTTGCATGTAGTTAAAATCATCTCCAAGTTGTGTAATGTGACGTGATAATAGAAAATTTACGATTGATCTGCATAATAGATTTTGAGTTTAATTCAGAATATGTATTTTTTTATAAAAATTTAAAATAAATATAATTTTACTCGTTTATCTAGATAAGTGATGAAGTTAAAAAAAAATAGTGAAAAAATCGAGAGTGAGAGGATGTGGAGAAATAAATAGAGAAGGGATGTGTAAATTTAGAAAGTTAAACATAGAATGTACGTGTTAGATTTTCTATTATAACATTAGCATACAGTAGAGTCAAGTTTTGTTTCATGGGTCCGTACAATTCGCTGACACGCCGTTGAAATTGGAAATCTTTCAGGGTGGGTGGATGGGAATAAAGGGTCGGGGCATGGATTACAGTGTGGAAAATAACGGGGTTCAGAGAATAATTATGATTGTTACCCCTATTTGAGGCCTTATTTCATGGGAGGGTGAATGGTTCCGTCAGCATTCATTAATGAAGATTATATTTGTTTTTGTATTTTATTTTAGTTTTAATTAAATGTTTTTATTGTTTATATTAAAAATATTTTTTATAAAAAAAATATTACTTTCATATATTTATAAACAAAACATATTTTAAACTCTCAAACATCTCTTAAATCATGTTTTATCTGCGATGTTGTTACCTCGTATTACATTTGTATTTGAAAATGCTAGATCATCATTGTGCCAACCTTTGAACAATTTTTTTTTATTTTTATTTAGAAAAGTATGCAAACCGCATTGAATCAAATGCTACTAGTGATAAGAAAATAGTTTTCAAATGAAACAAAAAGGTAAAAATTAGCATCGTACGGAATGTGGTGTGTTCCATATTTCAAGTGGGGGGACTTATGTTCCATATCTAGAAGCTCTATTTTATTTTAGAATCTATTAAACCATAAAAATAGAGCAGGAAAAGAAAAACCTATCAATTAAAATAAATAACTAATGGCATCGAAGTTTGGATCAACCGAGTGAAAAAACAACTAAGAAAAGCTTAAATGTATTTTTTTTAAAAATTATTTAATAAGACATAAAAGCAAAGTTATAATAAAAGAATAACTATGATTGAAATTAGAAGATGGGATAAAATGAAAATTAAGAGTCCTCGTTTTGAAAACTCTAATTTTTAAGGTTTAATAGCATGTGACACGTCATTCAAACTTAAATTAAGAAATCATGTGACACAATGTTCGATCACCAATATTCAAATAAAACCTAGTTTATTTCTTAAAAATATTATTTTATTTCTTAAAAATATTATTTTAAATTAATTCATGAAATCCCATTACTGTTGGAAAGCAAACCGACTGCAAAATCCCTAAAAATATCATTGTGTGACCAAAGAATAGTAACGCTGACCTGAACTCAATTTAAACACACAGACACAGCGGAAAGAGGAGGTAATATGTTAATAGTTTCCCAATTGAGCAGCTGACCACCATAGGTATTGACATTGAAAAATGGAAAGAAAAAAAAAAAGAATTGATATGGAAACTCTATCTGTTTTTACATTTTAAAAATATAATTTTTAAAATAATTTTAATATATAAATATCAAGAATGATTTTTAAAAATAAAAAATATAATTAATATTTTTTAATAAAATATAATTGCTTTTGTGGAGTGAAAAAGATAGACATGTTTAACATTGCGTTTCAAAAATGTTTATGAAAAAATTTGAGATTTTTATTTTATACTTTAAATACAGTTTTTTGGTGTTTTAGATAATTTTCATGTAGTGATATTTAAAAATGTTTTTAAAAAAATATAATTTTGATGCATTTCGAATGAAAAACACTTTAAAAAAAAATTTCAGCAACACTTTCAAACAAGCTAGCTGCATGGGCAATTTAATTCCCTATTTGACATTACATTTTAAAAGTAATTTTGAAAAATAAAAATTAATATTTTTAGATTATTTAAATATAAAAATATCTAAATCAAAATTTTAATATATTTATAAAAAAAATATCATTTTAATATATTTATAAAAAAAATCAAAAATAACTTCGACCATAACTCCCAAACAGCAAGCTACAGAGCAGTTTAAAGCTTTTAAAAACAGTCGAGCCGCCCCATTTATAAAAAAAGCGAGGTGCCCAAATAAAAAAGCAGGCCGTCTAATAATGAAACAATCTTAGTGCGGTGGGTGGGGCTTGCTCAGAAGGGTAAAGTGAAGGCAAAAAGGAAAGTTGTACACATTGGTATTCACTCTCTTCTGCAGCGCGTCCCAAAACAAATATAATAATATTAAGAGGAGAGCTCGGATTTTATTTTACTGAATCTTATTATATTTAATAATAAAACAATAATGTATTTATATAGAAGATATTCCAAAGTATATAATTTGAATCTTATAGCATTTATTTAGTTGCATAATAACATTTGTAGAATGTTTTAGCTAGTACATTAAAACTTTAATTTCCACTAAAATAACTTATAAGAGATTACAATTTCCCTTGGAGAAAGGAACAAAACCGCATATGCAAGGCTTTTAAGCAAAATAGACGGGGAATAAACTTTTCTGTGGAGATATATGAATTTGTACTGATTTTATTATATTAAATGTATTATTTGAAGAAAAAAAACTCTTAGATCTAATTTTGAGAGATTTAATGTTCTGAAAAACAATCAAATTGTTTTTTTTAATGATGTCATTGTAATTTGTATAACAGATTTCAAATTCAAGTAAAAACATATATATTTTTATAAAAACTTTACAATCTGTATAATATATCTCAAATTCAAGTAAATATATATATTTTTTTATAAAATTTAAAACATTTGAGTTTTATATATCAACATGTCAAAATTATATAAAAATATTAAATATATTTTTTTTATAAAATTTAAAACAATTGAATTTTATATATCAACATGTCAAAATTATATAAAAATATTAAAAAAATATTTTTCAAAAATATTTTTTTCGGAGACACTACCAACAAATAACTCATGGAGGTGGTTGCCGGATAAGCAACTACAGAACAGCGGAAGCTCTAAACCTAGGATAAAAAGCCAAACTATTCCAACGGTTTATTACTACTTTCCATTTCCTATAATTTTGAAATTGGCGTTTTAAATGTTAAAAATAAAATAAAATAAAATAAATATTTTTTTGACAGGCAAATGTGGTTGTTCTATTAAAGGCAGACCAATTAATTAATGGTCTTATATGCAAGACAGTTCCCCTTTGGCAGGTATGTCCACGAACACTATTTTTATTTATTTATTTATTTATTTATTTATTGTCTACGTGTCAATATTTCTTTTAAGGCTTAACTTTAATTAAATACCAGAGCGAGCAATTCCTTATAATGCTATTGACTCCTGAGAGCGCAATGCTTTTATTCGAACAATCATTTTTTTCTAGCCAGTTATTCGTTTGTCCAATATCCTGTCCTCCAATTCCTTAACAAATTTATATAAATTATTTGCATAGTTTTATTCTTGATTTATATATGTGTATAAATGTTATAGTCGATTTGATGTGATGGATTGCATCTGAAGTTAACTTGGAGCATTTGAAAAGGACCCGAGCAAGTTTGACTGGAAGGTTTGAGTGAGGAAAAAAAAACATTTTGGTCAGCTAAGTGAAAACAATTTTTTTTAAAAAAAATTATTGTATTTAATGAGATCGAGAATATCCACTTTACCTGTATTTTAAAATTATGATAAATATAAATATATTTTACATTTTTGTTTCCATTCCTATAAGCCAGCATACTTCATTCGGTTATATTTTTTATGGTGTGTTTGGAAGTGAGATTGTTTTTACTTTTAGTTGTTTTGCAAGAATAATATATTTTTTTAAATAAATTAAATTGATAGTTTTTATTTTTTTTAATGATTTTAATGAGTTAGTATTAAATATATATATATATATATATATAAAAAGCTTCAACACCACCTTGCAAAACACACTCTTAGAACACGATTTTTTTAAGAGCTTGGCACAAAACACAAAATTAGTAAAATAACATGAAAAACATATTTAAGTATCTAGCACACTTGATCAAGTCACATATAACATTTATAACTTGATAATCATATTATTTATTTATAACTTAAGAGTCGCAAATATTACCTGCGACTTAACTAAGAGACTCATCATGGGATAATTTCTTCTACCATCAACTTTCTTCCAAAAAAAACCCACATTTCACACAATCCAAACAAGTATTTTTTTGCATCAAAACACAATTCACATCACTAGCACATAACATATCCAATCATAAATAAACACAATTAGATCAAAGATTAACATAGCATAATATTTTATTAAAATTAAACTAATTATATATTTATTCATAATTTTCATAGCATATAATAATATGTAACTCAATCTAATAGTTGTTTCAGCTCATGGATGGGTTTGGAGCATCACCTCGCCTTGTTTTACCTTAAGACAAGTCTATAGTATCCATGTAGTTGTGAGGAGGGCTAGTATCCCCAATAATTTCACGATAAGTAATATCACCTTTCACTGATGTCACTTCAAGAAGCTTAACCTCCATAATCTCTTGAAGTCCAATGTGATATAAATTGAACGTCGTATTGGTCACAACATGTCTTATTTCATTAACAACCTCATGATAGTTGGGTTGGTTTTCGAGCCTCCTATACCAAATAATTAACTTATATATACATTAAAAACTAATGAGCAGTCATCATCTAGATAGCATTGTTAATATTTAATAAATATTGTATATAAAACAATAATGCATATTAATCAATATATGTATTAGATATCAAGACGTATAATGCATTGAATTGTGTGGATGCCTTGGGAAACAAAAACAAGTAGATGTAATAAAATTGTGTGCAATGGATATATATCATCTCATGTAGGTATCTACATCAATCATCGTATGTTGATAAAAAAACATGATCTCTTTTAACATCTTAAAGATCCATGTAAGATGCATGAATCACTAATCAAATCCCTTCACGCTTACCTTGATGACTACTACTATGCAACCTGCCATTGATATCAATATACTATGGTATATGATGAGATAGTCTAAGTTGTTGCATTACCCATTCTAAGCATTGTTATCTCAACAATGTTAAAGTAGTGCAATGAGACTTGTATTAATTAAAGGTCAAATCCCTGACAACATATAGGTGAAACTGAAAGTATCAAGTCTTTTATAAATGAAATTTATATAACCTATCAAAAAATATGAAAAACTTGTATTAGATAACAAATAGTAACTAAATAAATTGTCTTCAAATAACAAAAAAAAATACATTACATTTGTAACACATACCTGGTTGGGTTGTTGTTCATTCAACTCATTTCTAACCTGCCTCAATAACTAGGTGGTCTTGTTTGTTGGTACTACTAAAATCAATAAAACCTCCTGTAGTCCAAACATGCCTTTGCAATACAATAAAACATCCATATAGTTGAATTATAGATGATAATTAAAATTAGAATAATTTATAACAAATGCAAAAAATGAACACACGTTGTCTAGTTTCATATTTTCTTATGACCCCTTTGATTGTATGTTGACAAAGATACCACTAGGAATGTGTGTGTGTATATATATTTCATAGCCAATTATATTATTTTACGTGTAATTCAATATAACCCATAGTTTAACCTAAATTAACACCAACTCCAACAACATATTTTTGTTAATCCACAATTAATAATGTACTAAAGTTATTTATTATTTTACAAAATAGTATAATTATCAACTAAAATTATCTCTAACCAACCTATTACAAAAATCTTAATTTAAACCCTAACATTGTATAAAGTCAAATTAACACATTTTAGCATAAATTACATCTAATCAATGGAAAAGAAGCGTTTGATATACCTCTAAAATGTAAAATGTGAGTGGTGATGTTGATCAATGGTGGTTGGAGATTGGTTGAAACATGATATGGACAGAGACTGAGAGGGGTGTAGATCCAGGGCTAAAGTGAGATGGATGATTTCGTTATGTTTTGTAGTTGTAAGAAGCGTTAAAGAATTATTTTATCTAAAACATTTAAATTATTAATTAAGATTTCAAGATATGATCTCGGGCTAAAGTGAGAGCGATGATTTCATGGTGTTTTACGTGTGTTTTGTGGTGGAGAGTGTCAAAGAACTATCTCATCTAAGAATTTAAACTATTGATTGAGATTTCAAGATATAATTAATATTATTCTGTAACACATTCTCTCATTCCAGAAATACATCAAAATAATATTATTTTATTTTTTTAAAGTTATTTTTCACAATTTTTTTTAACTTAAAATAAAAAAGTAAAAAAAAATATATTTTTTAAAGTTTTTGAAAAGCGTTTTTAAAACAGAAACAATATAGGCTGTGTACGGGTTATGTGCGTTCAACCTACGAAGCTATTTGAAGCAAGCCTACATGGTTCTTATACATTTGAATTTGATGGCTCTGAAAAAGACCTGCCCCTTTTTTTCTTTACTGCCACACATTTACCACGCATCTTGACTGATTTACCCTTCCTGCCACGCATGACAATGGGACACCTAACTTGCTAATAATAATGTATACAGGCTTGATTACCCGCTCCAGCTCACCCACCAGTCTCCACCTCTATCACCTACACCTCCTTTTAGGGTTCCTTTGAATTTATGGGATTCCACCGAGTATTTAAAGAAGATGTCTTTTCAGTTCTTGGTTTTCTGACACGTGCTGGCTCACTTCCGACTCATTTCTATGCCGTGGACCGCTCCGAAACTATTCCCAACAGCTAGTTTTTTTCCTTTAACTCACAGTGTCTGCAGCCATTTGTGAATGACAGCTAACCTCGTCAACTCAGGGTTCATTTTGTTTTGATTTATGATTTTTTAAGATGATTAGTTTAACGTTTTTTTTAAATAAAATACTTTTTTAACGAAATTGTTTTCTTTTTAGTTTTTCAAAATAAGCAAGCTAATTTTGTTGAGGCCTAGAGATGGATAAAGAAAGTTCACGTGCCAATAAACTAATCTACGAGTCTAAAGTAGACCTGGGCACCTTAAACTCACTGTTAAATATTGTCTGATCTCTACTGATTGCGGACAGTAGTTGGCCTAGAAGGAGACACAACTGTGCTCGTGTTTGGAATTCTTAAAATTATTTTTTAAAATGTTTTTTATTTATAAAATTATTAGAATAATATTTTTTATTTTTATAAAAATATTTAATACATTCAAATGATCTAAAATATAAAAAAATAATTTAAATTAAAAAATACAGATTGGATTGCAGCAAGTCGAGGACTCGAGACTAGGCATGGATTAATGCCAATTATTAAGGACAGAAAATCCTGATTATATATATATATATATATGCTCGTTGATTGGTTATCCGCTCGTTGTCCAGCATGATGACAGGCAGCTAACATTACTTTTAACCTAAGGGAGCAGCAATAATTGCCTAGAGGTTCTAGTCGTGGTGTAGAGTCAAAACTTGAGCAGGCAAAATGAACACTATTTTATAAGTAGCATAAAATATTTCTTAATATGGTAGCATGGATTTTTTGTTTTTTTTTTTGAAAAAAATATAAATATAATATATTTTTAAAAAAAGTTATTTTTGATAGTAATATATTAAAATATTTAATAGTATAGTATATATAAAAGTAATTTAATTTTAAAAAAACAACTGTCACATTGTTTAAACAAACCCAATGGAATGTTTTAAAAGCATTGAAAAAAAAATATTTTTTATTTGCTTCAGATTAAAATAATAGTATATATAAAAAATAATTTAATCTCCTTTTTTTTAAAAAAAAACGGTTACTTTTAACGTTTTAAGCATTATTTTAAAAAATAAAATTTCTTATTTGTTTTATATTTTTAAATATTATTTTTTAAAAAAATATTTTAAAAATCAAGAACCTTAACAAGCATGCTTGAAAACGAAAAGCATGGACTCGCACTGTAAAGTTCCACAGCAGATAGCAACACTCAAGTTCGGCAAATTGCATATGAGCTTTCCGTTACCTTTTTCTATAACAAAAGCCCTCTGATATATATATATATATATATATATATATATATATATATATATATATATATATATATATATATATATAAAATAATAATTACGCATTTAATCGATAAAACTTATAGCGTGCCATTTAGGCCACATTTATTTGCTGAAAAGTGGTTTTTTTTTGAAAAATAAATTCCTAGAAAGTGAATTCCAATGTTTGGCAGTGTTATAGAAAATGAACTGGAAAACACTTTTCAGTATTTGTTTGTGTTATGGAAAATGAACTGAAAAATAATTTATTAATAAATTAATTTTTTTTTCAATTTATTAAAATAATGAGGAACAAATCTTACAAATTAAAAAGTTGAATGAGAATGAAATTGAAAAAAAATATAATTTCATAAATTATCTCAAATAAAATAAATAATAATAAAAAAAATAGAGATCAAATCTAAAAAATTAAAAAAAAATGAAAGGTGAATAAATTAAAATAATAATAATTAACATTTCATAAATTATTTCAAATAAAATAAGTAACAATAAAAAAAATGAGGACCAAATTTGATAGATAAAAAATTTCAATAAAAAAATGATAAGAAAAAAACAAATAGCAATTATAAAAATAAGGACCAAAATTAATATAAAAATTAAATTTTAAGAGATGGAATTGAAAAATAAATATTAAAAATAAATTATATATAGCAATCAAAAGTTTGAGGATCAAATTTGATATAATCAGCAAATAATGATATTTCTAATTTTTTCACAACTTCCGGAAAGTGTTTTCCGCCCAAATTTTCCGGAAAACATTTTCCTGAAAACCAAGCCAATTTTTTCTTTGACTGGAAAGTGTTTTCCATTGACCAATTTTCTGGAAGACATATAAATACAGGAAAGTTTAGAAAGTTGTTTCCCGGAAACCACTTTCCTTGAAACAAACAAGGCTTTAGCCTTTCCACAAGGTGTGAACTTTTTTATATTATTAATAAATGCAAATTGAGACGCCTTAATTTTAATTTGTCATCGTACGGAAAAAATGAAAAAAACCTATTCAATTAACAAACTGGATTATAATTTAAAATAGCTATAAAAACTACCGTTCAGAACTTGTTTATGGATCATCGAATCAATAGATTGATATATAGTTCACTTGTTTTTGTATTTTTCAAGAATTATTTTTATTTTTTTTCTATGATTCAAAGAACTTATATTTTTATGTTTTTGAATCATTGTTGATGTTGATATCAAAATTAATTTTTTTTAAAATATTATTTGAGTAAATTTTAAATAAAAAATATTGCTGAATGTAATAAACATGATAATAATTTTAAAAAATGCAAGGTACTGAAATTTATTCTGTTTTGCATGGAGTAACATATGACGAGCAAGATAAGGCAAGGGACACGAGGGAGATTTGAGAAGTGGAAGGGGACAGAATAGACATCCGCCCGGAAATACAGGGATCCGTACAGGAACTCTTTCACTCCTTTTACTGCTATAAAATTTTATAAACTGGCATTTTGTTTACTTCTATATAACATTACATTTATTATTAATAATAATAATAATAATAATAATATGAAAGGATGAGGCGCTTGAAAGAAAAAAGAAAAAGGAAAAAAAGAAAAAAGAAGAGAAAAATATATCTCCTTTTCTGTCTATCTCTCTAACATTACTGCCACACATCGCATCGTTGCAGGGTGTTCACAGCATTGCAGCATGGCGGCAGGCACTGCATCTCAGTTTTGCAGATCGTGAGCAAGAAAAGAAACCCATGAAAAATTGAGAAGAAAATAAATGAAAAGTTGAAAGCTTTAATTTAATTTAATTTAATCTAATACTAGTACCCTATAAAGCTTTTTGATTTGATATCTTAAAAAAGCAGAGAGAGACAAAGGGTCTCTCTTTTTAAGAGTCTTGACTCTAATCTCCTTTTAGGCCATTGCCAAAGTTGCACTATAATGCAGCCATGAAATCTCTCCTTCCTCACAAAAGCACTTGTCTTTTAATAAACCTTCATTATTGTTATCAACAGCTACCGCTTGTTATTCTTCAAGAACTCTACACTGTTCTTTGTTTAGGAAAGGCTGTTTAGCTAATTCAGGCTAAAAATGGTGGGTATGATAGATCTCAACACTACTGAAGAAGATGAAACTACACCATCTTGTGGGTCTTTATCTTCTCCATCATCATCCTCTGCTGCTTCTGCCTTGAGTGCTTCTGGTTCTAGTACTTCTTCTGTTTGTTTAGAGCTTTGGCATGCTTGTGCTGGCCCGCTAATATCTTTGCCAAAGAGGGGGAGTGTTGTTGTGTATTTCCCTCAAGGACACTTGGAACAATTCCCTGATTTGCCTCTTCCAGTTTATGATCTCCCTCCTCGTGTCTTCTGTCGAGTTGTTGATGTCAAGCTCCATGTGAGTCCTTGCATCATTTTGTCTGTCTATGATGTTTTTATTGATGCAATTGCTGTGGCCAAATAAGGTGTTTTTATTTGTTGATTCTGTTTAGTTTCATAGGGAAATTAAAGGGTTGCATTTTTTGGTAATTGGTTTTTGCAATTGCCGAGAATTTCATTTGTTAGCTGTCTAGCATTGTAAATGTGCGGGTTTCTATATATGTGTCTGGTTGTTTTTGTTTATTTTATCATGGTATTTGTTATGGGAGATGGAGTGCTATATATGTTGAAGTCAGATTTGTGGTAAAATCGTTGTTATTTCCCTTTGTGTCAGGCTGAGGCAGCAAGTGATGAGGTGTATGCACAGGTTTCCCTGGTTCCTGAGAGCGAGGTGGGTGTTCTTCTAATCTTGCCTTGCCTTCAGTTGTTGAAAACTGTAAAGAAAATTTGGTAGATTGAGTTTCTGGATGATAATATTATAATATTGCTGCAAAGGGAAAAAAAATTTATTTGGGGTTTTTTTATTGTTAGTGATTTCAAAATGTTTAAAGATATTAGATTTAAATCTTTATATAATCAAATATTTAAAGGCTCATTAACAAACAGAATGCTTGTGCCTCGTAAATATGCATCATTCTTTGATTTTCAAGAGTTGAATTTTAAATTTCAACTACTTTGTTGCTATCATTGTTATCTTCTGGTTTGTTTCTCTCGATTCATTAGGGTGTAAACTAAGATTCTTGAGACGGCGTTCATTTCTCCTTAAATTGTTGTTGCGCACAGGAAATTGAGCAGAGGTTGAGGGATGGGATATTTGAGGGGGGCGGTGAAGAGGAGGATTTTGAAGCCACTGTGAAGATGACAACACCCCATATGTTCTGTAAGACCTTAACTGCTTCTGACACTAGCACTCATGGAGGCTTTTCAGTCCCTCGTCGCGCTGCTGAGGACTGCTTCCCTCCTCTGGTAAATAAAAAATGTATTTTTTATTCATGTACTTAACCATTTGTGTGATTTCAACCTGTGACTGTACTACATTATCAACATTTGATGTTGTTGACTTAAGTGGATTGTTACTATAGGATTATACTCAACAAAGGCCTTCGCAAGAGCTTGTGGCAAAGGATCTTCATGGCTATGAGTGGAAGTTTCGACATATCTACAGGGGTATGCTTGAGCGAATTGCACTTGCTTCTTTAAGCTTCAGATTTTATTCATTCTCTCAATTGATTAAAAGAAAGTTTTCTGTCTGTGATTGTATATATTTCCCTTCCCCTGTTTGATTCTTGAGTTTGCATTTTTATTCTTGGTTTGTGCAGGTCAGCCGCGGAGGCATTTGCTCACTACTGGATGGAGTGCGTTTGTCAATAAGAAAAAACTTGTATCTGGGGATGCCGTGCTCTTTCTCAGGTATGAATATCTCCTCTTATGGACGGTATATTTTAAAGCCCAACCTCATAATTCTTCATTTATATCTTCCATCAGGGGTGAGGATGGGGAATTGAGACTGGGAGTTCGGAGAGCAGCACAAGTTAAATGTGGCCCCTACATTTCCAGCTCCATGCAATCATCAGTTGAATCAGATATCTTTTGGGGATGTAGCTAATGCTATTTCTACGAGAAATGTTTTCCACATTTACTACAATCCAAGGTATTTTTCTGATTGTTTCATCTAGTATTTATAGGAAAATAAAACCAACAATTTGATTTCATTATGTGAAACTATTGGATTGGATTGTACCAACAAAATACTTGTATGTAAATATCACTGAAAAAAATGTATAGGGTGATTGCAGCATCCATCAATCATTACGGTGACTTGAAAACTTAAATATATTTTGTGGCTGAATGTGTTGTGTGCTTTATAGAACATTTTGTTGTATTAAGCTCTCACCTCAGTTTTTATCTTCTAATTCATGCTATAACTGAAGTTCGAACCGCAATTTCACACGCTGTTGAATTTCTCATCATCTGATTGCCACCCATTCAAAGAGATGTTGTCTCCAGTATTCACTTTACCCTTCAATTGTGAATAAAACCACCTCAAAAGGTCTTTCCCATTGTTGCTCCTCATGTCTCCCCTCTTACCAGAAAAGTCATTGCAGAATCCAGACTGGTATGTTGCATGGGGTTTTTCCAACTCTATTCCAAAATCCTGTGTAGCTATCACAAAAGTGCTCCCTGTTCCCCAGACCATTGTGGCTGGTTTTTATCCATTACTTGAGAATGCACAACTCAATTGCTTATTGAATCTCTCACTGGCTGGCTGACTTACAAGCCATTGTTATCAAAACATAAGTTTTAGTGCACAACATGATACATTTTATTGAAAAAAGTTTATCTTTTCTAGATACTCTGATCATGATGTAGGGGTTTTGTAGTTTTTTTCCTGTCTTGCCATCGCTTGACTAACTCTTCAAATAGTTTCTTGGTTGTTTTTTCTTCTGCTACCCATATTTTATTAGTACATTCTTTACTCCTTAATTTTCAAGTGCTCTTTCTTACTTTGTAGGGCCAGCTCATCAGAGTTCATAATACCTTTTAATAAATTCTTGAAGAGCCTTGATCAATCCTTTTCTGCTGGAATGAGATTCAAAATGCGTTTTGAAACAGAAGATGCAGCTGAGAGAAGGTTTGTCATCCATGGGTTTGTAGCTTTTAGCTAATAATGTTATCAAAACATTTAACTCAAATACTTTTTGCAGATACACTGGAATAATAACTGGAGTCAGTGAGCTAGATCCTGCTAGATGGCCTGGTTCGAAAATGGAAATGCCTATTGGTATGTTGTAGTTGAAAAGCGTGTCTTATAAAAATTACTTTCAAGTTCCTAAATGTTAGTGGAAACATATTTTATTGCTATTAAGGTCTGTTTGAGATTAAGTTGTGGGGTCTCACTTAGACTTGGGCCTGCTTTTCTACACCAAATATTTTCCTGTCTTTATCTTGTTACTTCCATCTATGTAGGAATTGATAGGGTTGTTGCCTCGTCCTGTCTTTTATTATCTGAAAGTTTGGAAGATCTACAAAACTGATTTACAAGCATAACTCCTGTCAATGGTTAAGATGCCTTGTACACACTCCATCAGGGAACCTTTTCTGTGTGCTTCAATACCTAATCAATAATTTATGTCTTGCTCTGTAGCCATGATATTATACCGGGTGTTCTGCTGTTGCACTTTGGGGTGATGATATGTTCTGTAGCTATGATTATACTGAATATCTGTATATCACATTTTTATAGAGTTTTTGTGATTAGAGAAATTTAGTAGTGATTTTGCTTGGCTAGTTTAAAAATGGCATATTTGCATTATTTTTCTGCTTGGCATATCTGGGCATTTTGTTTTGGTCTTCTGGATTCTTTCTGAGCTCTCGCTCCTATGCTTTGCCTATTTCAAAGCATCTTTACAAGTTTTGACATGTCACATGTAATGGTAATCTAAATGATATGTATTCTGGTGGTATCTTTTTGTTTTTATCATTATCTCAGGTAAGGTGGGATGATATGGAGGCTAACAGACTCAGCAGGGTTTCTCCATGGGAAGTTGAGCCTTCTGGTTCTGGTCCTGGTTCTTTTTCCAGTTTCCAGCAACTTTATGGCACCTGGTTTGAAGAGGAGCAGGTCTGGATTACCTTCATCAAAGGCAGAATTTCCAATTCCTGGTAGGATCTGCTTTCCCTAGGTTAAATGCATAATATCCAATGTTTTCCATGTTCTGCTTTCAATGTTACTGACTGGTCTGCATGCTTTTTTTCTCTCTAACAGATGGGATTGGAGTGTCAGACTTTAGGGAATCTTCAAGGTCCCAGGAGGTCTTGCAAGGTCAAGAAATTATGAATTTTAATGCTCTTTATGATGGTGTTGATGGTCAGAATCAGCGCCCATCTGAAACAAGGAGTTGTTTTCCCTGGTTCCCGTGGTTCTGGGATTGCTACAGTAGGAAGTGGTATCAGAGACTCGATTGCCACCTCAAATAATTCCTATAAAGGCATAAACTTCAATGAATCTTACAGGTTCCACAAGGTCTTTCAAGGTCAAGAAATTTTTTCAAGCTCACCATATGGAAGACTCGCAAATGCTAATGAGGCTAGTGAAAATGGTAGTCTTGTTGGACTCTCTGATGGTTTCCAAAGGTCAAGCTCAAGAAGCGGATGGTCTCCAATGATGCAGGGCTATAATGCACAATTTCGACCTCCTGCACAAGTATCATCACCCTCTTCGGTGTTGATGTTTCAGCATGCTAGCAATCCAGTTCCCAAGCCATCTTCCATTTTTAATTTCAATGATCATGGGCAGCAGACAGCTACCACCCGAAGTTGGTTTTGTGATCCTGAAATGCAGGGGGGGGAATTTCAAGTTGTTGGCAGAATCTGAAACCCAGTCGAAAAAGAGATGGACAATGGAGCAATGGTCATCTTGGTCTATCCCATGAGCATCTTCAGCGTGGCATTTCACAACCTATTGTAGCTCAATCAGCCTTTAGGGGCAGTCAAGATTTGGTGTCGTGCAAAAGCAGCTGCAGGCTCTTTGGTTTTTCGTTGACTGAGGATAAATGCCTTGTCAATAAGGAGGACAATATGACTTTAATTACATCTCCATTGAATCATGGATCCTCCTTTCTGCCTCGTGCTGGAGAGCAGCTCCATCCAAAGCCTCCAGCAATAAATAACGCAGTCGGGAGCAGTTGTACCGAAGTAAGAGGCCTCTGTTCTGTTAGACACTAGCTTTTTGATTTCTTCATTTCATTATATTTCAAGCTAAAAATAGGTGGTAGCCTTGCAAGAAGAGTGTAGTGGTAAAGGGTAACTGATCTTTTTCAAATGATGGGTGTATGATTGTCACATATTCTAACTGGGTATTTACAACTCAAACTAAGCCACAGACCAAACTAGTGTGGTCAGCTATATGGATCTTGATCATAATCTAGTTGATAGGCATTTATTTGACCTGAAAGGATTCGATGGTTTACCAGGCAACTTGATTCAAGTTGCTGGATTTTATAAGCTCTTGGGGGCAGTTAGTGCCTAATCATTTCTGTTACCAATGCTATTAATTCAGCGGGCGTGCCTTTAGCTCGTCGAAACTGCATTAGTATTAGTTTGGATATGTAAATGTAGTTTACAGGATCATGTCAGATGGGTGATTTCTTGAATGGTTGATCCTTATTATCTTGTTTGCTGACCATGATACAATGGCATTATCTAATCAAGTCAATAATTATTCGTGTTCTTGCTAGTTTTTCACCTGTTTGATCTAATAATATTATCTCATTGAAATTGTTGGCAATTCTGTTTTGCAGGCAATTCTGCAACATCACGCTGAAAACTATCGTATATACTAATGAGAGGCCGCACAAGGGGATGCCTCCCTCCTGTTGCTTGGTTTTATATGTATTATGGCTTGCGAGAGAATATAATTATTCTCCCAAGGTAACCTGGCTATATCCTAACTCCCGTTGACTATGCAACAGAACTGTTTGTACCTGGTACTAATCTATTAGATTTCCCATGATAACCCACATTCAAGAATGTTCTCTTCATACAATGCTTGCATAATCCAATCTGGAAATGATGCTGTAATAGCGCCAGATATTTTATATGGTTGCCATCTCTCTCGGAATATCCTGTACCATGCTAGCCTACTAGATTCCTAACTTTTCTGTTCTTTGTTTGCTTGTTTGATCCATGCAATTTTCTCTTCGTTTGTCCTGCTTGCGTTCTTGTTTTGCGTCCATGATATCATGTGAAGGTAACTGATATCTACAACAAACGCAAAGAAAACTGCCTGCAGAATAATGTTTTGGTTTTGATTCTAGTTTTTTCGCTCCTTGAAAATGGTTATTGGTGTTTTAGAAAATAATATAAATTATATTCTAGATCATTACTTAACCGCATAAGATCAAACAGTGTCTTCATAATTTATTTCTGGTCAGCAACTGTGATTATCATGAGCTTCGGACAAACCAAGCAGAAACTGGTACTGTCAATCTCTTGCAGGACCATTTAATTAAAAACTTGATGTGTAATGGAAGTGGCCGGTCGCCGGACGTTATTGTTGACGGTCCTCTGAGGGGTATCCGGCGAAAGTCTCAACAGGGCCTATTGGAGTTTGTGAGTTATCACATCAAACTGTTAATTTCACACCGACTTCATATTTTCAACAACTTTGCGACCTCCACTGGTTCATGAGCTCTGTTATGATGGCCCCCAGCACTGTCACGTCGCATTATTTCGAAGCTTTCCATCGTTGGCCCAGTTTGGTGTGATTT
Source organism: Salix udensis (assembly GCA_029204005.1). Taxonomy (NCBI): domain Eukaryota; kingdom Viridiplantae; phylum Streptophyta; class Magnoliopsida; order Malpighiales; family Salicaceae; genus Salix; species Salix udensis. The sequence continues at coordinate 3,061,296 of CM055029.1, read as the reverse complement.
CGACGTCTCCGACTTCTCCAACAACACCTTGAACTGCAGAAGTTTTGCGGATGAACATGTTTACTTTCAATGGCACCAATTATAAACCGTCTTGAACCTGGAGAAGAGTGTTTCAGATAAACCCTCCCGATCTAGTTGCTTGATAGGATCATATGATGATTCCCAAAAGATTTTTCAGATGACTAAATTAAATTTTTTTTTGGGGGTTTTAAGATTATATTTGTTGATATTAAAAATAATATTTAAAAAATAAAAATATATTATTTTAATACATTTCTGATTAAAAAAAAACCCTGGTTCGGTTTTGGATCAAGACAAACAAAGAAGCTTAAACATGCACAAGTAATTCAATTCATCCAAATTGATAAAATAATAATAATAATAAATGAAATATAGAAAATTGGTATGCCCGAAAAGATGACAACAAAAAAGCTTCCATCAACTCTTATCTCCTTAACTTTGTTCTTGCAAAGAGCCCTCACTAACATGGTTTAAGAAGCTGTCTCAAGCTCCATTCCACCATATTTGTTAATTTTTCTCACCATTAATATTCTTGACATGTCTTCGTGTTAAATATGCTATTGATGGGTGAATAAATAACAAGACAAAAGAAATGTCAATTTTCTATTTAATTTTGAAATTACATCTATTAAAAAAATATGTATGTATGTATGGATGGTAACAAATGAAAATAACATTTTATAACTATTGAGTTTGAAAACTAAAATCCAACATGGTGTATAAGCATGGTGAAATTGATATCGTTGCTGCTCTTCCAAGGTTAAATTCGGCTAATTAATTACATGTCAATTTTCTTTTTTCTTTTAAAAATTATTGATACAAATCATCTATCATTAAAAGCGTTTTGTGATTTTTTTTATTATAAGAATTATGGAGTATTTGAGAATGTGTTTGGAAAACACTTTTGAAATTTTAGTTCGATTTGGTTCGGCCGATTTAGTACTTCTAAGAGACGATAACCAAATAGTTATTTTTTTAAGATAGTTGCTAGTTTAGGCTACAGAAAGTCAAAGCTTTCATATCTTAATCTTACCAAAGTTTAGAGCCAAAGTATGAAAACACATACAATGTTGTAGCATAATACAAAATGTAAAACATGATAAAAAAAGAAAAATGTGAATCTTAAGCTGCAAGGTTTCAATTAATGTTTGCTTTTGATAACGCGTACCGCCCATCGCTTTCCACGTAACGTCGGAGCCACCGTGAAAGGTCTTTAAATTCGTCACGGTCAACGCGTAGAAAATTCTGCATGGTCCATGCGTAGAAAACTCGCCTCTTCTTCTAGTTTCCATGTAAAGTGCAGGAGTCGGTCTTAATTATCGTTTATTACCCTAATTACTAAATCTATTCTCTTAAAATCCTGCCTACACTTATGGTTTAACCCAATTCGGTGCGTTTTCATAATGTGGCCAAAACCTAATAGGGTACTACCGATGAACCTAAAACACTGTGTTTTCTTAGTTTCTTTCTTTGTTATTATGAAGTGCTCCAAGAACTAGATTTTATATGAACAAGGTTTTTCGCATTATGATAATTACTTTTTAAGAAGAAGATTCAAATCTTATTGATTTTAGTTTTTATTTTTTAATATAATGAATGAGAGTTACCCCATTATATATATATATATATATATATATATAGCCTAAAGTTCATCAAACTTCCAGACCCAAAAAATAAAATAAAAATTTGAACAGACACTGAAAACTAGATAGCAGTACCACCACTTGAATTGGAGCACATCCATCTCTTACATAAAAATGAAATCTATAATTAATTTCATAATAAAGTTCCATATATGTAAAAAACATAATATAAATGTAAAAGTATCTTAATTTCGTCAGTGATGAAATTCTTGTACAACAAATTAAAAGCCAATAATTCTTTTACATTTGGGAACCAACCGAGGTGATTATAAATTCAAAATGGAGTCTAAAATAGGGAATCTATCATAATTTGGTCAACTTATTTCAGCACACGTCAATAACACTGGAATTGATGGAAGTCGATTCGGAACTGGAAATCAAAGAGTTATGGCTAAAACAAAAAAAAATTAAAATGACAAAAATGATAATTTCGAGGTTTCAACGACAGAATTCGGTTAAAAAAGATATACATCAACAACAAAGCTTTTGACTATCAACGGACTCGCCGAAACGCATTAACTGGGTGATTTTCGTGTCATTCTGGCTTCAATACTCGAACTGCTAGAAAATTCAAGTGCTCTTAAATTTAGGATGTTCTCTTTTCAACATGTACGTCTCTGCCACTTGTTTTATATCAACATCATCATCAACACGTCATAAACAGCGTGGCACAACATGGTATGTGAGGCCAGGAGCGAGAATTGACGAAGTTGGTTTGTATTTTTGTTGCTACCACATACCAACACGACATGCAACTTGATATATATCTCGGAAGTCCTCGGTTGTTCTGTGATCATTTCCGCCTGAAATAGAGCTCGCTAGCTGCGTCACAAACAGAGGATCCTTGGCAAAATCATCCACAAATATTTATTTGCTTCTCCGCGTTGCGAACATAAGCTAGGCAATTGTGGATCCTCCAAATATCACAAGCAAGAAAGAAATATACAGTCATAAGAGATGGCTGGAGAAGGAGAAGCAAAAACACTCGAAGAAACACCAACATGGGCTGTGGCTACTGTTTGCTTCTTTCTGATATCAATTTCAATCTTTATCGAGCGTTTACTTCATCTTTTAGCTAAGGTATACATGCATACACACACACACACACACACACACACACACACACACACACACACACACACACACACATACATATAACTTTAAAAACTTATAGTACTAGGAAATATTGGACATGCAAGTAAGAGAATACTGATCTCCATTCATTTGGCATCAAATTTCCATTTTGTTTTTGGGTTCACAGTATTTCAACAAGAAAAGGAGGAGGTACCTCATTCAAGCTCTATACAAGATCAAATCAGGTGATAACACACATCAGAATATATATAACAGGGAAATGTTTTCTGCTAATTGCTAAAACTTTTTTATATTTTCTGTTCGTACAGAGTTGATGCTACTGGGTTTCATCTCCTTGTTGATGACTGTATTGGAAAAGCCAGTTGCTAATATATGTATCCCAAAGAGTGCTGGCGAAACCTTTCTTCCTTGTGGTAGTGTGGATTCAGGTGACTGGGATGAAGAAGAAGCCAAATGTGCAGAACAGGTATAAATTGTGTCCACTAAATGCATCCATATGTTATATATAAGATCAATATTTAACGCTGATATTTGTTTTGACTGGATTCTTGAACAGGGAAAGGTTTCTTTGTTGTCGAGGGAAGGTATGAAGCAACTCCAGTACTTGATATTTGTGCTGGCTTCCTTTCATTGTGTATCGAGCATTTTTACATTCGGCCTAGGGATGGCCAAGGTGAATTTTATTTTCTTTCTTTTCATGGTTATTTATTTTACGGAATCATCTCAAAAGTTAAAAGTTTAAGCTGTTAGATAAGAGATTTATATTATTTTTTAATATACTTCATCAAGTGAAAGTCTTTTTTGGGCTTGAATCTTGCACAATCACATACTACCTTGTGCTTGATTTTTATCAAATAAAATGGGGGGGGGGGGAATTTGAACTCGTGACCGCTAAGTCAATAAACCTCTGATACCATGTTAAGCAACCATTTCGTCTAAAAACTTAAGTTGTTAAGTGAGGTTTTATAATATAATTTATATTATTCTCTAACAATTTAAACAATTGTAAGCTTCTCATATTAAGGTTTTTTTATTTAAATGTGTAAACTTCTCATAATAAAAACTTTGATGTCTTCCATGATCTACTATTAAGTTTTTGACTTTCAATAACAAAATCAATTCAAGAAAGCCTCCAAAAAGAAATGGAAGTTGCATGGAAAGATTCATAAACGCGGGGCAGTAATAAACCTTGAGTTTTTTTAGTGATTGTGAAATGGAAAAGTTGGATATGTGTTTGAAAATTTGCCTTTTTTAGATGAGAAGATGGGAATCTTGGGAGGCAGATACAAGGACACTAGATTATCAATTTTCAACAGGTATGATCGATTGATGGAAACGATCTTGTTTGGTCACAAAACCCTTGGTTGGACCCATTAAGAGGATTGTGTTTTAAAAGTATTTTTGAAAAAAAATTGAGTTTTTATTTTATTTTTATTTTTAATTTCAAATTAATTTTTTTTAGTATTTTTATATGATAAAGTCAAAAATATATATATTTTTTAAAATATTTTTTTAATATATTTATGAAAAAAAAAGCATATATAATGTGCTAGTGGTTATAAAAATTTGTACTAATTTTGCTGTTACTAATCAAATCATATACAGATCCCAGGAGGTTCCAGTTCAGTCATCAAACATCCTTTGGGAAGCGGCATTTGAGATATTGGAATGAAAACTCTGTTCTTCGCTGGCCGGTTAGTTAAAAAATAATAATAAGAACAACAACTAATATTGACCATGTTAAAATTTCTATCAGATTGTTTCTGTAATGTTGTTGTTTTGCCAATCTTTTGCAGGCATGTTTCCTCCGACAATTTTATAGTTCTGTTTCCAAAGTGGATTATCTAACACTGAGGCATGGATTTATCATGGTATATGACGATCTCCACCACTTGAAATAGAGACAAACTTATAGCGTTAGGATAATAAACAATTGTTAACTGATGAAATTAACTGCTGTTTGTCTTTTCCTGCTCTTTCTGCAGGCCCATTTTGAACAAGACAACAACTTTGATTTTCAAAAATACATCAGAAGAGCTTTGGATAAAGATTTTGGTGTGGTGATGGGGATAAGGTTATGAAAACTAATCTTCATCGATCAATATAACTCATTAAACCCAAAATTTGTAAAGCTTCTTTGCCTAAAATTTCTGTTTTTGCAGCTTCTGGATTTGGATGTTTTCTATATCTTTCATATTCTTCAATGCACAGAGTATGTTCGAACAAACCGATCACTTAATTTATTCCAATTTTGTTTATATATAAACCCTATCACAGGTTCATGATTCTAACTCTGTGTGCACAGAATTTTACAGTTATTACTGGCTCCCATTTATTCCACTAGTGGTAAGTAAATACACTCCAACAGTAATCAGTATACTTGAACAGGATTCAAGTATTTGTGCATGAAAAACCTGTTCGTTGAAGTCCTTCATGTTGTGTTCTGCAGATGTTGTTGCTGGTCGGGACAAAGCTGCAAGCCATCATAACTTTAATGTGCTTAGATAGCCATGATAAATCAATTGTTGTTAATGGAACTATACTTGTCAGGCCCAGTGACCATTTCTTCTGGTTTGGTAGGCCTAAATTGCTTCTCCACCTTATACAATTCATATTGTTTCAGGTCTTTCTCTAATCCTTAAAACAAATCTTCTCATTTTCATTTTTATGTATGTAAAGAGAGAGAAGAAAAACTCTATATGTGGCTATGTAAATTCATTCTAAACTATATTTCGGGCTTTGCAGAACTCCTTCCAATTGGCATTCTTCACATGGACCTGGGTAAGCATTTATCAGGAGTATATTGTTCTTACAGAAAACAATATTCTATCAGCTGATTTGGATTAAAAAGAGATTAGAATTCTAACGTTGCCTCAAAATTTCAGTACCAATTTGGATTCAGATCATGCTTCCACCGACGAACAGAAGACATTGTCATAACGCTTGTCACGGGAATGTTAGTTCACTTCCTCTGTGGCTATGTCACCCTACCTCTATATGCTTTGGTCACACAGGTATGAATCTACATATATTTATGATCAACAGATCCTCCGTCTAAAACATGTTCCTGTCTTCAGAAAACTTGATTAGCCAAGAAGATTTAACATAAACTGAATATGATTATGATTATGATTATGTATTCAAGAATTTAAATCTAAATGAGAGTTGCAACAGATGGGCTCGTCAATGAGGAAAGCTGTTTTCACAGAAAATGTGGCTGAAGGTCTGAAAAGATGGCGAAAAAGGGCTAGGAAGAACCCGAAAACTTCCTACTCAGCCCGCCCCTCCGTTGATGTTTCGGTTGACACCTCACTTTCCGTCGACTCTTCTCCTTCTTTCACCCTCAACGCTTCATATTCTGCAGACCCAGATTGTCCACTGGATCATGTTTCCATTGAAATGATCGACGAAGCAAAACACAACGACGAGCAGCGTCAGGAGCAGAAAGAAAATGGTTCATTTAGAGGCTTTAATGTGAGCAATGCAGCCCTAACTATGGAAAAACAAAGCGGTTTGTAGATACTTGGCAGCTATAGTGCCCTTTTTGCGACAAGAGATTATGATGGTTGATTTATTGTACAGCTTTTACTTGTCATTGTTCCTTCATTTCTTCTGTCAATATTCATTCGAATATGAAGCTAGCAATCTCGTTTGGATGTTTTATGGGTACAAACTTTGCGATTTTTGTATTCTATATTCTATACATATATAGGGTCTGTTTGGGAGGACGGTTACGGTTGCTTTTGAAAGTGTTTTTCATTTAGAAATACATCAAAATGATATTTTTTTATTTTTTAAAAAATTATTTTTGACATCAGCACATCAAAATAATTTAAAAACACCAAAAAATATTTATTTAAAATGAAAAAAACAAACAAACAAAATTTTGAGGAAACAACGGTACAACCACCGTCCCAAACAGGCCCATATTCAATCGTTCAAGTGCAGGTCAAGCGTAGCTCTCACTTTTATAGTCATAACTGTTTAGAAAATAATATAAATGATATTTTAGGATTTCCATCTTTATAATTTAAAATTTTTAGATAAAATAGTTTTTTAACATGATATCAGAGCTTTGTTAACCCAACGGTCATGAGTTTGAATCTTTATCACTCTCATTCTATTTGATAAAAATCAAGCACTAGATATTGTGAACATTTGTGCAAGTTTCAAGTTCAAAAGGGCTATCATTTAAGGAGGTGTGTTAAAGAATAATATAAATGATATTTTAGGGACTTCATCTAATAACTTAAAATTTTTAGACGAGATAGTTCCTTAACATAACTCTATTTTCTATAGCAAGAAAATTACATGTATAATTTTTTTTTCTAGCTAGAAATCTACATGTATAATGAAGAAATCACAAATTTAAAAAAAATCAATACAATATTTCACTCCTGGTGATGGTTTTTCTGAAGTAATTTATTTCATTTCCGAAATGAGCATCTATTGAGGTCTATGGGTTTTATGAAAAAGAAATTACTTTTAAACTGTCTATAAATTAGCCTAGTCATTTTCAATTAGAGTGGTTAATCACCATTAGCATATTGAAGTTGCTAATTATGACAGGAGTTTTTTTTTAAAATAATAAATAAATTAATGAATACATCAAAAATACAAAAAAAACTATTGAATTTACAAATTAAGTAAGATCGAATACTGAGCTAAAAAATAATTAAAATTTCGTGCATCTAAATAATTATAAATTTAAATATCCATAATTAACAAAAAAAAAAAATTATTAGAAAAAGAAAATAGTCTAAAAATATAATGGGAGTGACTGAATTAAAAAGAAAACAAAAAAAAAATGTAAGCAAGAAATAGAACATTAAATCATGAAAAAGATCGTGATTAAAATATGCTATAATTTCAATCATCAATAAATTAAATGGAGGAGGAGGAAGAGAAACTCACAATTGAGAGTTGGGAAAGAATAACAAGAATATTTATACAAGCGAACATATAATTTTTTTTATTAATCTGCAATTAAGTTTTTATTATGTTGTATAAATAATTATTACCAAAATTGATTAAAAATGGCCAGACAAGTGCATATGGGTCCCCCAAAATTCCTTGCAGGAAGTATTATGAGCCCCCGCCCCCCGTTGTTTCTTAATTCCCCGTGAAGTTTTTAACAGGATTAAATTAATTAATAAATGATTTTCAGATGCACCGGCATCGTGCTTGTGGTCGGAAAACCTTGAAGGAATAGAAATGTCCAAAGCAATTGGGACCTTTAATTCTTTGTTTTTTTTCACTGTGTTTTAAAAATATTTTAAAATCAATTGATTTTTATTTTATTTTTAGTTTTTACTATAAATTAATTTTTTTAATATTTTTAGATCATTTTTATATACTGATATCAAAAATAAATTTTAAAAAATAAATAAAAATATCATTTTTGATATATTTTTGAATAGAAGATACTTTAAAAAACAACCACAACAACATTCCAAATAGTTCTTCCCAGGCGGCTTCTAGAATCCATCGTAGAAACCGAAATCAGTTGTAGGATAGAAATTCCAGCTCCACAGAAGACTTTGTTTTAGCTGGAAAGAGCTCAGATTTTTGGACCGAATTTTTTGAAGCTGGATGCTTTTGTAAGAAGGGAATTATTTTGTCCTCCAATTATATCATTACAAAAGTTGCCTGAGAGTCAAAAATTGCGGACAAGATAGGAGACCAGGATTTCATCGCAGGAATTTCTTAGAAATCACGTTAAGCACAAAGATTTTTTGTTTTTCTGACTTGCACACCTTCGGGGGATCTCTGATGGACCCCGGAAATCAATGATGTGTTCACTGATGAGGTCATCTCTAACGAATTAGTCCAACTCAGGCCAAACCTGTTTTATTTTTTTATGTCTAACCCAAGATTAGACTTCACCCATTTGTTCACGAAATTTGATTTTTGTTAAACATAGGTTATGGAAAAAGCATGCTGACGTTAGGGTCTGCACCCAAAGTCTCTGAAGTCAGATGAAACGAAAGAGAGGTGACATTTTTTTATATACTATAGTTGTCGTGATCATAAAGAATTTACGATCTGTATAGTAGATTTCAAGCTCGAATCAAAACATGTATTTTTATAAGAGTTTAGAACAGACAGAGTTTTATTCGTTCAACTGAGCTCATAAACTACACTTTCTAAAACATGAGGTTTCCTCGAATAAAAAAAAATTATAAACCGCATTTCTTTGCTAGTCCATTCAAATAAAAGAGAAAAAATTATTAGTGAGGGCTATGATTTTCCAGATTAATTATTCCTGATAATTAAGCACCTAAACAAACAAACTATAATCAAATTGCATGGAAATTGGCAGGCATAGTTGTTGTTTAGTTAGTAGGGTCACAGTCATGATATGTGGGTATTGCATGCATGATGCAAAATATGCAAGTGGCCGGCAACTTTAGACTGTTCTTTGCTGTCTGCCGGGGGGTTGTAATTGTATGGATCTAATTTGAACAAATCTTGATAGAAAATATGCTACAGTGGTTTGATTTTTTTTTCTTAGGGATTAATTGGCCAGGTTTTTGCTACGTATCACTCAAAGTTGACCGACCGACGGCCCTCAAATGTCAAAGTAAACCTAGACTTGTAATTTTCCTCGTAATTCTGTCATTCACTTATTTCCCCTATTGTTATTAGTGTTTTTTTATTTATTATTTATTTATTTATTATCTCCACCAACTTTGTTTTTCTTGTAAAGTGACGTAAGGTCTCTCTTTGATCAAGTGTTTCCGATTGCTTATTAAAAGTGTTTAATTCATTAGTTTTTGATTTAGTATTTTATTAGAATATCTATATTTTAAATATTTTACTTTTGATTTTTTATTAATTTACCCTTATATTTGTATTAATATCATTTCTATATTTTCAAATCATCGTTGTTTACTACATCAATTGGTAGTTAAACAGATGAGAAACCCTCGTCTAAATGTCCAAATCTTGAAAGTAGGGTTATAGAAGGTTCGATATAATTGAAAATCATTATTGATCAAGAAATATTCAAAATATTTATTTTTTTCACAACAATTTTCTTGTTAAAAAAACTACTACAATTCTTAAAGTATAAAAACTAGAAAATTAATAATACTAAATAGAAAATGAAATCGAATAAAAATATAAGCCTCAAACTATTTTTCTAATTTAATAAATACTAAATTGTATCCAAATATAATTTTTTCATTAAGATTTGATCATGGATCACCATGATTATAAAATCTAATTATAAAATTTAGAGGATCTTGATCAATTTAAGTTAACGGTGTTTTTTAGTAGAAGCTTGCAAAGAAGTTCAAATACTATTTTTTGTCTATCCAAATTCAATTAAGTTTTTTTTTCTAGTACTTTATATATGCAAATAAAGTTTGCAACAATTTTTTTGAAAATTACTAAATTAAAATAACTAAACCTAACCCACAAGACTCTGCTGACCAAAATCAAAGCGGTGCATCCTTTAGGCTATAAAGTTGTAAAAAAAATTATATATCCATAACTGCTTAATTCAGTTTAAAATAATTAACTAAATTAACTTAATAGTAATAAAAATTAACAGATAAAGAGTGTAACGAATGCAAATCTAAATTGGACTAAATCTTGTTGATGTCAGTGCTATGATTAAATCCAGTCATTCATTCTTGTTCTTTCTTCCTAGAGTATCCTATCCTTTTATTCTAGCCTTAACAAAGCCTTCCTATTTGACTAAAAAAACAATCTCTTTCTCCATGTCATTGGTCTTGGCTAGAAAAGCTATATGCTATGTTTGAGATCTATGATGAGAAGACCTATACAAGAGTGTTAATAGACATTCATTGGTATATTTTACATTAAAAAAATATATTTGTGATGAAGAACAATTTCAGATGAAGATTTGAATTAAAAAAAATGAGGCTCTTTTAGTTAGGGATGCTAATGCAAAAGTTATTTATTCTGGAAAAATACATATTTATCTGGTTAATTTTATTTTTTCCTTTTATTTATTTTTTATTCTAAATTATTATACCTTTTCTTCTTCTAGTTTTTTCTATTTGGAAAGAATGATTTTTCCATTTAGTATTACTAGGGTTCTTTCTATATAAATATTTATAATAGCCTTTTAACAAATTATACTTAAATAAATAAAAATTGAGTATTTTGAATGTCTCCATATAATTATAGTATTTTAAACTTTAAATATTTTAACTTGTAACAAAGCTTATTAATATTTACTCTCCTTTGCCTTACAATAAATACTACCATAAATCATCCACGAGGATCATTTCGGGCAAATCGGAATTTTAGGGGGTGCGTAGCATAAATGATCATTAAAAGCCAAAATCGACGTGATAGTACAACGTCAGATTAGAAAGTGGACCGGGTTCTAATGCGTGTCAGAAGATGAAAGGATTTGTTTTAAAAATAAGTGGGAGGCCATGTTGGCATCGTCAGCAAATATTATCCAATTCCACGTGGCACATCAAGGTGATGCAATGTGGTCCGGTGCTTGATGCCATATGTGATGTCACTAGCATCCCCTTTTTCTTATGGATGACCTGTACACGGCTCACCGTCTGCGTTTGATTATTTCAAGCATCTCCCTTGTCTTTCGGTGTTCCCTTATCTTGTAATATTCTTAAAGAATTATTTTATTTAAAAAATTAAAACTATTAGATGATATTTCATAATATAATTTATATTATTTTTTAATATACTTTCTCAAATAAAAAAAATTGAACTTAAAACTTGCACAAATCCACACTATCTTGTATTTGATTGTTATAAAATAAAGTAAAACAAAGGCAACGAAGTAGGTTTGGAGAGGATTTGTACACTCTCGTCGATGGGACAAGAAAATAACATTTTTCTATGAGATTGGAGGTGGATTCAAGGATTCCCGGTCAATAAAAGGTTTATATATATATATATATATATGTGTGTGTGTGTTATTTTAAATTCATTGTAAAATATTGTATTATAATTAATACGGTATCGCTAATTACTATTTATATTGTTTATTTCTCATTTTGAAAAATTAATACCAGTATGTCAAAAACTTTCAGAATCAGATAAAGTATTTATAAAAAAAAACAGTGATAGTAGTTGTTAATTTTGCTTTTATTTGTTCAAAACAATTCAAAATAAACAAGTTTTTTGTTTGTATATCTAAAAATCCGAAAGCAAATCAGAGCAGTTTCACTAATGGTACTAAGCAACCCATTTAGTTTATATAATATATATATATATATAGGATTGTTGGGGATTTGATTGAGTTTGTTTTTCAAAATATTTTTGGTTTAGAAAAGTATAAAATTAATATTGTTTTATTTTTTGAAAATTATTTTTAATACTAATATATTAAAATAATATAAAAACTTAAAAAACAATTTCAAATAAAAAATGTATTTTTTTAAATAGCTTTTTTGAAAAGTGGTGACAAACCGTCACATAAAAGAAAAGGAAAGAAAGGGCCATGTTCCTAAGAATAACAACTGGGAATCCGTCTACCAAGCAGTGACGCAAGGACACGTCACACAAAGTCCCGTTGACGTAAAAGATCGCGTAGCTGCCGTTGACGTTAGAGTCTTGTCATTTCCCCTATTTAACCCTCCCCCCATAAAATGACTCCTTGTTCCCTCTCTCTCTCTACACATTACAAATCAAAATAGTACATCCTCTCACAATTCCAATCTCTTAATTTTGTCACCCTCCTCGCACCATTAATTGATAATCCTCATGCAAGAAGCAATCCCATTCAGAGCCTATTCTCCGGCCACAACTTCAGGCAACCGGATTCTCCCGGCACGCGATCATGGCGGTGCTAATACTGGGCATGTGCTAGTAGTGACCCAATGGAAATGATAATCATATCCAGAAATTGGTGTTGGAGAATTCTATCATAGTATTTGGCAAACGTGGGTGCTGCATGTGTCATGTTGTGAAGCTGATGTTGCTAGGGCTAGGTGTTAATCCACCGGTCTTCGAGGTGGAAGAGAAGGAGGAAGATTATGTGATTAAGGCGTTGTCAATGATTAACGGTGATAAAGGAGGGAAGGGTGGTGATCAAGTGCAGTTTCCGGTGGTTTTTGTTGGGGGAAAACTGTTCGGTGGCTTGGAAAGAGTCATGGCTACTCATATTACCGGTGAGTTGGTGCCTATCTTGAAAGATGCTGGAGCTTTGTGGCTATGATCGCGATTTTTTCTTTATTTTTTTTCTTTCTCTTACTATCTCTGATGATTTTAATGTAATATATATATGTTTTATTTAAGGTTCTTTAGTTCTCTCAAGAAAATTTTGAGGTGGGAATACAGGGCACCTTGCTTTCTTCTATCTGTCTTTTGTTTAATTTGTGTGTTCATAGAAATTTATGTCAAAGTAATAGCGAAAAGTAGACCTTGTAAATCATAATCTTACGTTTTTTTTTATTCAATCCCCTGCTTCCTTGACTACATCTTTTGTGATCAATTCCTTAATTACATCTTGCATTTTGAATTTGGGACAATTTTTTTAAGACTGTTTAGTTTGAGATATTTTTCAATTTCCCTTTTGGATGAGGGTTTCACTCGCTTTACTCCCTATTATTTATTTATTAATATAGTTCTTGTACCGATCAACTTGTATGTATCTCGACTAATTTTACGAATTCTGAAGTTAATAATAATGTAAATATCTAATAGTCATTATATTAACAACTACAAAATTTGAATTTGAGATCACAGTGAAAGCAAATATGTTTGTCCCAACTTGTACCACTAGGCCACCTATATGATTATTTCCTCGTATTTTGATGAGATGGCTGATAGTTTGAGTTAGGCCATTGAATAAGATTTTAATTTTTTTTTTTTAAAGTCTTGCATAAGGTCTTCTTTACTATTCATCTATATATTTGGCAAATAATGTATACATTGTATCTTGCCCCAATTTGGAATGAGATTGATGTGTGTATAATTTTCATAAAAATATCAAATATAAATTGAAGTTAGGCCCTAAAAACAAAGAGTCGCGACCACAATTATGCTTTGATGCTGCATCATGTTTTCTTTTGCTCTGCAAAATAAAGTTAAGGACATGGATTGTACGGATGCCACACTCCTAGCCTGGACTACAAAGTCATGTCATAGTTTTTTTTTAGATCAATTCAATTCATTTACTTTTTTTTTTCTCTTCTAGAAAATGAAAATAAAAAACTTCGTAGATTTTCCTGACAAATAAAGTAAAAGACAGAGAAGGAATGTTTCAAAGTTTTCCCAATATATTCCACGTGGTTTTTGGAGAATTTACCGATTAAAAAATGTTATACCTTCGACGTCAATAAATGCAAACCCTAAGTTCCAAACCATATTTGAATTTGGAAGATTTAATCAATTAAAATTAGATAAGGATTCATCCAAGTCATCAGTGAAATTCTCTAACCTGAAAAAAGTCAATGCTTTGTGACATGCATATACAACATGGCTATAAAATTCTTTATGCAAAACATTTTAATATTGATGTATCTGTAGAATAATTTACCATCGTCACCGAGTATAACCATTAGCTAGGGTTGTGTACCAGTAGCTAGGGTTGTGTGTTTAACTCAGCTGTCCCATCTGACCAGCCAACACGGACCGGACCCCGGCCAACTCAGTCGGAAAATATTTTTAAAGGAGCACTCCCCAAATGATACAGGAACCACCCCACCAATCCTCGACACAGGTCATCCATAGTATTAAATTCTCACTCGATCTCCTATAACGAGTGGACCCTAACGCCACCCTTGCAACTCAGTAGTGAGTCACCAATCACTCGAGGGTACAACTCATGGCTAAATGTCAGCACGTCATCATAAAAAAATCCCGATTTCGAGGGGCTAAACACTCTTCTACTCAACCTCCCATTATCATCTTCTTTGTACTTGTCATCAGGATATTCAGGGATCTAGTCATCTTCCTGTTTTGATCCAGCCCAGTTGGTTAGGCTGGGTCTAGCCCAACCCATATATTTATATTTATATTATAATAATATTTTAAAAAACAAAATAAAATGATTGCTAACCTACTCTTACAATACATACATACATATATAATATTTCTCAGTTTCTTCTTGGAAATACCTTGATATACTTTCTTTTTCTTAATTATACCTTTTGTTAATTAATCTAATAGGATTATTCCACTAGCTAAATGGCAAACTAGCAAACCACATGTGGTAAAATTTTGATTTAATTAGAAGTAAATTGTTTTTACAAACTTGATTTAATTTAAATTAAATATTTTTCTTACATACTTGATTTAAATTTTGCTTTAATTAGAAGTAATGTTTTAAAAAAACTTTTAACCTATTAACTCTAACTTATAACATATATATTTTTTTTAAATTTGCTTTAAGTTGTTTTTTTTTGCCAAACAACACATTAAAATATCACTCATTTTTAAATTTTAAATAAACTCCCTTTTCAAAATTAATTGAAACTATCAATTTTGAGTTTCAAGATTTATTTAGAGAACTAGTTACTCAAGAAACTATAGTACTCTTATAGAGTTTAAATTCTTAATATGAATATAGAGAGCAAACCAATCTATCATTAATCAATTTTAAAATTCATTATCATTAAAAAATTATTTGAGTTTATCAGTTACTAAGTGGTGCGTAAATAATTGTTTAGAGACGTCCAACGATTTACTTTACATTAAAAATGTATTTTGCTCTTCAAGTATTCTGAATTTTATTAATTTTAATTCAAATATTGGTCAAATATATCTAACTAGAATTTGTAATTCAAAGATCATGATTTAAATAATCATTAAACAAAAAAAATCTAATTGATTAAACTTTTAAGAATGTGCATGAAAATAATTTGTGAAACAAATCCATTTATAATTGTCGATAAAGAAGATCAACAAGGTAGAAAAACACAATCAATCTAAAAACTAATTGAAGATAAACTTACACAAATTAACCTTTAAGAATAAAAAATAAAAAAATAAAAATGCATACCTTTTAGTAAATAACAAAAAATGATGCTATAAAACTTTGATTGACCAACAATGATTTAAGATTCTAAGTTTTCAGAACTTTGAAGAAGAAAATTATGAAAACCCAACTGGTCCCAGATGTATCTACCTCCACGTCAAAATCAAATATCTCATCGGAGCCAAATAGGCTTTGAGATTTTGAAGAGATGGCCCCTTGTTCCTGTAAAACTACTAGATAGTGACCTGCGTGCGCATCACCACCGGTCGGGTGAAGTTTTTTTTCACCCAAACATGAGATTAAAAAACAACATCAATCAAACTCAAACCAATATTCTCAATTTAGGTTACTATCCCAAACCCATAAATTATGAAATCATCCCAGAATTAATTAAAAAGTTTATTTCTCAACCAATTTAAGATTGGAATAAAAAAGTCAACTTAGAATTTTTTTTCTAAAATAAAAATAAAAAAATAATAAGAATTAAATGTGATAGAAAAGAATAGAAGGATGTGAATAGTAGGAAGGGACAAACATTCTGTCCAACTCGATCCGAGAAAGATGTTGGGCAGAAATGACCCAACATGGCTGGCCCGACCCATTTTATTGGGTTCGGTCCAATTTGAATTTATTTTTCTACAAAATAAAAATATAAAAAATTGTATTTTTAGAAAAAAAAATCAAAAAGTGTGTTATTTTCATGCATATAGGCGAATTCTAAAAATTTCCTAAGCATATTTTTCATTAAAAAATCATATATTCTCTCATGTTTTGAAATGAAAAGAAATGAAAAATGGGATATCATAATCAGTTTATGATTATCCATTATAGTTCGGTCAAAATATAAAAAATCTTTCAACAATCATTTTGTTCTTTTTTATATATATAAATTTTAATTATTGGGGTGTAAAATTACATTATAAAATACACCTATAAGTATTAAAAAGATAACAAATGCAATGCTAAAATTCAGACTTAAAACAATTAGGTTTTCGACTCAATGAGGTAGAGACTCTCTTATAAAGAGAGATCTATTTTAAGCTTTAGAAAAGACCCACGAATAAAAAATCCGACTTAAAAAGAAATCATACAGTAATGCAGTTTATTTTAGGTAGGGTGCACTTGGAGATGATGCGTCTACCCTCTGCATAACAAATCTTCTTATCCAGACCTCGCAGACCATTATGTTTTATAGTGACCTTAATATTAATACTAAGTGACGACTTCTAAAAATTATAATTATAATTCTATGATTATAATGCCTCCCCTCTCCAGGGATGGCCACGCACGAAGTGCGGAAAAACCACTCAATTCATACTTGTTTCTTTTCTATTTTTGATGGATCCTTTTCTATTGTGTTTAAAAAACTCATCCCTGAACATTTGTTTAACTTAGAATTTAGCTTTATGATTTTTTTATTTACCTTTCATGGGTTAGTCTCGAGCTGATGAACAAGGTTACAAGTTTTTACGGTTAGCGCAAATTGACTTTGGTCTTTGTTTATGATCAATTTTTTTTTAAAAAAATTGTTTCATGCTTAAACATGTATTTATTTCTTAATTTTTGTCATAATTCTATTATAACTCTTCACTTTAGTTCTAGATTTAATGTACTCCAGGATCAATTAAGAATCAATCAAGGGCTAGCCAATTAGTGAATAACATTAGGAAACAAAAGACACAAATTATTCAATCAGCTTAACTCATTATGGTCACGTTCATTATCTGAATCACATATTTTTAACATAGGTCAATACAACATATCACAATATTTTCATTTCACTCTCTAAATTCATTTCATGATTTAATCCTTCAACAATCTATTTTTTTGCTTTTAAGTTAGGGGTAGTTAGAGGCTAAAATGATTGCGGCATGATTTTTTTTTTAATTTCATCACTATTGGATTATGGGTTGTATTTTTTTTTTCTGAATTGGAGGAATTAAATTATTAATTGTTTTTTAGAGGTTAATTGTGATTCATTTATAATAAATAGTTGAATTTGTTATTAGTATGTTTTATTATCATTTTAAATCGCATAAGATATTTGTTGGTGCTTTATAGTGCATCATATATATATATATACCCACACACACACCCCGATGTGACATAGTTGCTTTCAAAACCAAACGAATTAGTTTTTGATGATAGTATTTCATCGTTGTTTTTGTGAGCAATTTCCAATGCCGACAGAAAATTTGGCCGACAGTTTCCAATTTAATGGCGGTGATTGTCCATGCGAAACTGACTAAATGAGGAGGTGACAAGAGGAAAAAATACATTAACAGATAAGTAAATGACTAATTTAACATATATTGGAAATTGGGTTGCTTTCAAAAAATTAAAATAAACATATTGTGTTTTGGATCGAAATGCCCTCTACCTGGTATGCATTCGATCTCGGGCATTATTGAAATAGCGGCAATGCCGATAGGAACAAATAGTTTGTTTCTCAAACTCGGTTTCATCATGAATGATATTCATGTACAGTACTATAGGTTAGAAATAAAGGGTAAATCACACTGTTCTTTTTGTTCCAAACTCCTCTCTGTGAGTCATTGACACCAAAAACTCGCATAAATTAATCGGCGTTATCATTTTCTAACGGGATGGTAATAATGCAGATAAATGCGCATCGTAGAAGAGACTTGTTCCCTTTCTCTGTGTGCAGGTTCGACGACTCTTTCTGTGCATGTCTATCATTTCCGGGATGATGTTTTATTTGTCTATTGGGCTTGCAGGAATACGTGTAAACTGATACAAATATTCTGGTTATCAAAATAAAATAAAATAATACAGATAAATTCATCTGCATAAATTAATCCATTTCATGTATCTTTTGCATGGGAGGTTCGATGTTTCAAAGGAATCTTGTTCACAGGAAGAGGAAAAAAAAGTATGTTATCTGGGTTTCAAACTCCATTTAAGGCACGTAATTCGGAGTGGAAGCCGATGAGAACAACACTCAAAACCACCCAGAAATCATTATGGGCTCGACACATTCGAAGAAACACTAATAATAGACTCAAATATTAGACATACTGTTCAAAAAAAGAATTAAGACTTGCTTATGTACCGAAGAGTTTGAAATGTTCTTTATTTATTGATCCATGAATGAAAAGGATTCAGGTATCCAATAGCATCGTGAAGTGTTGATGAGAATGTTGTTGTGGTTGCTTTTAAAAATGTTTTTTATTTAGAAATAAATCAAAATAATATTTTTTTTAAAAATTAATTTTTGATATTAACACATGAAAATGATCTAAAATACTATTTTTTTAATTTAAAATAAAAAATAAATATTTTTTTTTTAATTTAAAAATATTTTTAAAATACAATATCAAATACCTCGAAGTAAAGGGTTTGGAATGAGAAAGTTCTGGATGATGGTTCTTCGCCTCTAACTTAACATACCCTGTTCATGGTCGTCAAGATATTGCTGATTATGAGGAAATTGTGGTCGTAAAATTAATGGTAGGTAAAATATATATTGTGCTGCAGAGGTATACTGATTTTTTGGAATACAGTTGCTATTTGTTTTATAAAAAAAATTAAAAAAAATTAATAAACAATATCCTAAACTCCTAACCAAACACTACAGAATAAGGACTACACCCATAAAAATAAAAAACCTAAAAGAAATTCATCTAAGTCTTTAATTTCCCAATCCTAGCCCCTAGCATAAAAGAAAAATGCAAGAATCAGTTAATTGACTCAACTAGATTCAATAAGATGATGAAGAAAAATATCCACAATAAATAAATTGAACAAAACAATAAAAATGACAATGATTAATTTAAAAAATAACATTTACCAATATTATGGAGAGATCAGTTTAATATTCTTAAATGGTCTCCATAATTGTATTTGATAACAATTTTTTTTAAAATAAGAGCATGATACACCTATAGAAAAGAAAATAAAAACAAATTGAAGCTCAATTTTCAATAAATTAAATGTTAAAAGATAAAATCTCAAAAATACCATTTTAAAAATGACAAAAAATAACTCAAGTATACTCGAGTCGACTTGTGAGACCAAATGACCTCACATAAAGTAATCAAAATAAAATTACAAAGTTCAATTCTTAAACCAACCCAATATCAGAGGGCAAAATAAAATAAAAATCAAATTTAAAATTGAAAGGAACAAAAATAGATAATTAGTCAACTCGGGTCAACTTGTCAAGTCTATGTGTAGGGCAAAAGATCAAGATAATTTTATAGAAAAAAAAGTAAAAAAATTCATGAAATCAAATCCTCAACCAACCCAAAATCAAAGGATAAATTTAAAAAAGAAGAAGTTAAAAACAATGATATAAAAAAAATGAGTTCAACTCTATTTAATCTTCCAAATACCTTACTGGGATTATGAGATTTAGATAACCCTATAAAATATAAACCTAAAAAATGTCATGAAGTAAAATTTTCAATCAACCACAGGTTTGTATTGAGCACATAATGATCCTAATTCTTTTGTACTTCATGAAGTTCATGGTTTTTTTTTTTTTTTTGCCTGGAGTTTGCTATACGTGCAGAGGGATCTCTCATCATTGATATGCATTATAAGGTCTCCATATGATAAAATTTCATAAGTTATTTGATCTATTATGTTAATTTCTAATCTTTGATCTAACTTTTTCAACAAATCATTTTAAAAATCTGACCACTCAGGAACATGATTTTATCGTATGGGTCTTAAGGAGCAATACAAGAACATTGACCAAGAGATCGTATGAGCCAAGAGGAAATTGAGCAGGAGTTATATGAGAAAATTAATTAATTTCAATTTTAGCAAACTTGTAAAATCAGTGTGAATTTATTAATTTTACAGGTTTGATCGAGTTTACTATGTCGATTCATAATTTTACTGGTTTTCAAGATTTTAATTTAATTTTACAAGATTATACAGGTAAACTCATAAAATTATATAATTTTATGAGTTAATTCGTGATTTTAACAATATTACAACTAGTTACTCGAGACCAACATTTCTGACCACTCAGGAACTTAACTAAGCTCTGATACATCGAGGGGCCGGATCAGACTTACTGTGATCATCAAATTAATCACAAAATTTAATTGAAAACATAGCCATATGTTCCTATGGATCCAATCCAATAATATATATATATATATTTTTTTTTTAAAATAGTGAAGCTGTCGTTTTAGCTTTATTCCACGCTGTCGTTTTGACTCTCTAAAGAAGCGTGGAGGTGTTTTCCCATATCTCACCGCTTCTTTCTTTCCCTTTCCCTTTCCCTCTCCAATTTTGAACCCACAATCGCTGCCAGCCACAAGCAAACCCAAAAGAAAGCTAGAAAACCGAAAGCAAAACTCACATCACAGTCTCACCGCCGAAACGTACAAGATGTTCAAAATGTTTAGAGGAAGTGACTCCTCTCCCCAGTCATCCTACTCTCAGTCGTCTTCTTCCTCTATGTCGCCGTCCCCGTCGGCTTCTCCAGTAACCGGACCGGCCAGACCGATCCGACTAGTTTACTGCGATGAGAAAGGGAAGTTTCGGATGGATCCAGAAGCAGTTGCTACTCTCCAACTTGTCAAGGAACCAATCGGTGTCGTTTCAGTCTGTGGTCGCGCTCGACAGGGAAAAAGCTTTATTTTGAATCAGGTTAGGGATTTGATTCTGGTTGGTTGAAGATTGGGACTTTTTGGATTGTGATATTTTTGGGGATTTAACTGGAATGTAGTCAGGGTTTGGGTAGTGGAAAGGTTCAAAATTACGAATTGCAGATTTTTTTTCCGAATTGAATTGTCTAGGGGTTTGAATTGTTTCATTGAAAAAGTAATTTGAATTTTGAAGATTAATAATAGAATGGAAGTGAAGTGGCACTGAGTTTAACCTTCTTGAGCGAGAACTGCACCAAATGGAAATTAATGTACTTAGGGTTTTATTTCTTTTTGTTCCTTTTGGTTGATTTTTTTTTTATAGCAAGGTTTGTCGAAAGTGCTAAGTTACATCTGCCTTGTTTTCTTCGTTCAATTTTAGACTTCCCTTTACATTTATGTGTTACTTCATTTTGCATCAGATGTTATGCATAATTCTTTTACCTAATAAGATGCTTATTTTAGAGTTATCTGCTATGACTCTCCATTTGTGCAACTGGCCTCATGTGTCAGTTATTAACTAAGAGGTGGACTTGTGTATTGTAGCTTCTTGGAAGGAGTAGTGGATTTCAAGTAGCATCCACTCATCGGCCATGTACAAAGGGACTTTGGTTGTGGAGTGCACCGTTAAAGAGAACTGCTCTTGATGGAACAGAGTACAATCTTTTACTGTTAGACAGTGAAGGAATAGATGCTTATGATCAAACAGTAAGCGCATTTACTTTATCAGGATGAACTAGTGATTGTCTTGTTGGTTTTATGTTTTAGCAGTTAAAGAACTGATGAAATGTCTAGTAATGAATTGTATTAATTGAAGAATTTGTTTTCTGTGATTCCTTATTTATAATTTACACCATATCCGTTTTATATTCCCACACAGGTGCTCTTTTGGATTATGCAGTAGTTGTTGTATTATTCATATTCTTGTGCTTTGTCAGCATGTTAACCTAATATATCATAAGTCAATTTCTTCTTTGACAGGGAACATACAGCACTCAGATATTCTCGTTAGCTGTCCTACTATCTAGTATGTTCATTTACAATCAGGTAAGGGAAACTTACCTTAGCCTTTTTGGTTACCGTTTGTTGCTTGTTTGCAGTTGATGTTTCTTGAAAAATCTTTTTTTTTTTCATGTTATAATGGATTTCTTAATTTCATGATTAATCTTCACTGTTCATATTGTCTTCTCTCTCCCTCTTTCCACTGTAGTGTTAACATTTTCCTATTTATGTTCTTCTATTTAGATGGGTGGTATAGATGAAGCAGCACTTGATCGACTGTCTCTTGTCACTCAAATGACAAAGCATATTCGTGTTAGAGCTTCTGGAGGAAGAAGTTCGGCTTCTGAACTCGGGCAGTTCTCCCCAGTTTTTGTTTGGCTTCTAAGGGTATTATTTTATGCATATTTAATGCAAACAGCATATTGTTTCCTGTTTTGTTTTGGAACATTAACTTTTGATTTTACATAAAACCCTCAAAATGGTTTTCCTGATTACCTTGCAGGATTTTTATCTGGATTTAGTGGAGGATAATAGAAGAATAACACCCCGTGATTATCTAGAGCTTGCTCTAAGGCCAGTTCAGGGAAGTGGAAAAGATATAGCTGCTAAAAATGAGGTGAAATTAAGTTTTTAGCTAATTGCATGTTTTACTTAGTGACACAGACTCTTTTACAAATTTGTCAGATATTTGGACAGGATTTTTTGAGATATCCTTTTTCTTAGCTCATCTTACCTTTGTTGTGCTGGATTTTTTTCTTCTTTTTTTTATGTTAGAGGTGCTAATTATGCATTGATAATGGTCATAGATTCGGGACTCAATTCGAGCTCTGTTTCCAGACAGAGAATGTTACCCTCTTGTGCGGCCTTTGAACAATGAAAATGATCTCCAGCGTATGGATCAAATTTCGGTTAGTACATTATATTTGGTAGACATGCTTCTTCCCTCATACACAAGCACACACACACTCTTATATTTTCTTACAGATGGACTGTGTACTCAAGCTCTTTCTTTCCTTTGCAGTTGGATAAACTAAGGCCTGAATTTAGAGCTGGGCTGGATGCATTGACAAAATATGTTTTTGAGAGAACAAGGCCCAAGCAAATTGGTGCCACTGTAATGACAGGCCCAGTCCTTGTTGGAATTACAGAATCTTATCTAGAGGCTCTCAATAATGGTGCAGTACCAACAATATCTTCCTCATGGCAGGTATGCACCCTGCTTTGAACTCTTTGTTTCCTTTTGAAATCATGAAAGTTAATATAGCGAATGGCTGCTTGGATTCCTGGTCATCCTTCCCAACATAGTCTTCATTCATTCAGTGTACTCTATAAACTGGTTCAAATCAGCTTTGGGTACTGCAGTAGTCCACATATAACCTTCAAATATTCAATAGATTTCTTTAATACTTTTTTGGGTATCAGTATCAAAGTGGACATTCTTTTCCCCAGGAAAATGAAATGAGATTGATTTACATGCTCTACATATCTAAAACTCAATTTCGATGAATCTGTCTACTAATGCATGGACCTATATTATTTGAAAACAAAGTGTTATATTTTGTTAACCCAATCATTTTATATGATCCTGGATTATTAATTACTCCCTGAAAGTATAAATTATGCTAAATCTAAGGCCATCAATGTACTGAACATTGCCTTAAGATTATAAATGAGATTAAAGTTACTGTTCCTTTAGGCAAAATCAAATCCTATGTCCTAAATATGAATATAAATGATGGAAACAGTTGATCCACATGACCGACTTATAATCTCTCTTGAAATGTGGCTGACTGACTTGAAAGCAGACGAGATAACAGATCATTGGCGCAAAAATCAAATGTTTTTTATAAAATTGTTTGTAATGATTTTTCTTTTAAATTATTCAATTGCTAAACTGGTTTGAAGAATTTGTTTGAATTTGGAGCAATATATAAGCATTTACCTGAAGCCAACAGAATTTGCAAAGAAATGAAACCGCCATTCTTCTTGCTTGCTCATTGCAATTAATATTCTTTCCTTTTAATAACTCAAGTCCCAGAAAACAGAGGCAGAAGTGACAGCTAAAGTGTGGCTGTGTGCGAAAGCACCATCATATGTAATTTTCTAAAGTGTAGGAGTTTCATGGTTCTTAGTATTTACTGATATTATTATTGTTTATCAATATGGAAACAATATCTATGTAGGTAAATGGAACTAAGAACTTAAATATTTAAGAATATTTGGGCCTCATGTAAGCTTAAGGATCTTGCTTCTTTGTTGTCATCTTCAAGAAGTTTGAATTGGAACAGGAAAAGGTCAATGATTTTTATCAAACATGATTTGAATATGATAAGAGACAGATTCAACATATGGTTTGAATTTGGGATAGTGGAATTTTAATCAAACTATTGGGGGGAGAGATCTTTGGTGGAGCATGTGATCTAGTTTTTTTTCTCTTGTTTCTCTGTTTTAATAATGCCATATGTAAATATACATGATTCAAATTGTTTGTAACAATCTAATATAAAATGGGCAAATGGGATAAACAATAACTTCAACTCTCAAAAAACTCTTTTTTTCTTTCAAAAAGCATGTGCTGTGATAGTTTTCTTTTTCATCTGTAGTAATGTTGTGTTTCAGAGTGTTGAAGAAGCAGAGTGTAGGCGAGCATATGACACTGCCACTGAAGTTTATATGTCAAGTTTTGATCGTTCAAAGCCAGCTGAGGAAGTAAGTGATGCTCTTCTCCTACCTGTTTGGTGATTTCTATCATATTCTAAGTCTGGAAGCTGTAGGTTGTGTTGAGAGAATCGCATGAAGAAGCTGTTCAAAAATCACTGGCTGCATTTAATGCTTCTGCTGTGGGGATTGGTTCAGCAAGGAAGAAATATGAAGGGCTTCTCCAGAAATTCTTAAGAAGAGCATTCGAGGTAATGAATATATTAAGAACACTACCGTGAAATATTTAATCAAGCCTTGTATGATGGGTTATTGTATTCAGCCTTTTTTTTAAGGTGCTTAACTACTTGTAACTGGAAAGTGTAGAGTAGATGATGAAACAATTTGCAAGAGTTGTGCAAAACGACATGGAAAGGACACAAGAAACCAATTTTTTCAAATGATATCAACTTAGGCTACATGTTGGATTACTCTAGGGCATGAGTTGTAGGCCTTGAATCACTTCTATAATTTCATTTTATTTTAGTTTCCAAGAGCTAACTGGTCAAACTTGATGCAGTTAGAAGAGTCATATCATATGAGGCAAAACTGCATTACTAGAAATATGTATTGGTGACATGATAACTTTTAATTAGATTTTCAATTGTTTTTTCTCTGTTCTAATAATCTAAAATTCTTAAACATTACAAAAAATATGCTACAAGTTATTAGCTTGTCCTCATTTAAAATCCATTTATAGTAGATGTTTGTATTCTCATATGTTTCCACTAGGCAGATATAATCTTCATTGTGGTGCTGATATTTATGTGTCTGGGTGGTTGGTGGGTGCTTTTTTGCCACACAGATACCTAGTTAGCCATGTACAAATAAAGTGCCATGCTGCTATAGGAACTAGCTTTCCTATGAGACATTAAGCTTCTCTTTATATGCCCATTTTGCAAGCATGTATATTTCCTGTACAATGCCTAACTTAATTGGTGACATAAAAGTGTGATAGCTTTGCTTAGATAATTTTGAATCACCAGGATGAGTGAGTAAAATCTAAAATTTGAAGTTTTTAGCCATAAACTGTAAGGTTACACACAGAAACCATGTAAACATTGCCTCACAACAAAGAGACTGAACAAACCAAAACATATATCAGAGAAAAATAGCTATTGAACTTTTTTTCCTCCTACATGTGCTCCAGGGTTGGAACAATTCCTAGGGTTTTGGTGGGTTTCATTTAATTGATGGCAGGGTAAATAGTTAAAATTGTGTAGATCATATGGTTCCCAAGTTATCTTCTGTTTAAAACAGATGGTAGATTCTTTTCTGTAAAAAGGAGGTAGATTTTGTAAAGGATTACTTTTTAAGTGCGCGTGCACGGATTAAATATGGCTTCTGATGCAGGATTACAAGAGGAATGCATTTATGGAGGCAGACTTGAGATGTTCAAACACTATGCAAAACATGGAAAAGAGACTGAGAGCAGCCTGTCATGCTTCTGATGCCAATGTTGATAACGTTGTGAAAGTAAGCATTTTTTTTCAGTTGTCTTATCAATTATAAGATAATTTGGCATCCAAGCTTTGTTAATTGGACTCTACTTCTCTGTCTCTCATTATAAGCTCTGGTGATTTGTATGAGGTTGTTACATGCCTCAAGTTGAACAAGGTTTTTATTTGAAAGGTGGACAAAATTTGTAAAATTAGAGAATAAAATTGCTTTCAATAGCTTTTAATACAAGGTCTGGTTTAGTAATGAAGCCTTTTCATCTGCTCTTTCCTCTTTCAACTTTTCTGAATATCTATAGCAGTAAATCAATGTGCATATAGAGACATGCTATCCAGACGAGGTCTTTGTCATTGAGATCTCGGGCCTATAGATGTGATTATTTGTCCGTGTGATCAAGCTTGTGCCATCAAGGTAGATGCAGTTTGAGTCTCTCAATTCCTCCTTCCAGCACTAGCTAGGAAACTTATTTGAGATGGACCTCGTGTTTAAATGAACTGGTTTCATGATAGAACTGTCAGTCTGGAGTAGCCGGAGGAAACAAAATATGAATTTTGGCATATGCTTTTATGTATTACTGTGAAATTCAATGATAAACTTGCCAAAGAAGCCAAGCT
Source organism: Salix udensis (assembly GCA_029204005.1). Classification (NCBI taxonomy): domain Eukaryota; kingdom Viridiplantae; phylum Streptophyta; class Magnoliopsida; order Malpighiales; family Salicaceae; genus Salix; species Salix udensis. Next base: position 3,034,211 of record CM055029.1, on the reverse strand, counting down.
AGATGAGCTATGATAGATTTGTGCTTGAGCTGTCATTAGCACCTGTAAATGTCTGTCATTGCCAAAAGGCTATTTAGTTACATTGATGCCCCATTATGTATGGATAAAAAGAATAAATATTGCCATAGAGATGAGGTGAATTGCATCTCCCCTGCCTGAGGGACTTTAGTAATGCACTTAAATTGGTGTTCCAGATTCAAGTTATTTGGTTTATTGTATTCTATTGTGATTGATTTGTGTATGTCATGCAGGTCCTTGATGGTCTTCTATCTGAATATGAGACATCATGTCATGGTCCTGGGAAATGGCAGAAATTAGCAATGTTCCTACAACAAAGGTCTGTATATTTCTCTCCCTTTTGGTGGTTTACAAGTTTGCACTTTTTTTTATTGAAAAAGGAAACAAAACTATTTTGTTCTCCAGTTTGGAAGGTCCAATACTCGACCTTGCAAAACGGCTAAATGATAAAATTGGATCCGAGAAGAGTTCTCTCATGCTGAGATGTCGCTCAATGGAGGATAAAATGTCGTTACTTCACAAGCAACTAGAAGCTAGTGAGAAAGATAAGTCTGAATATATGAAGCGATACGATGAAGCTATTAATGAAAAGAAGAAGCTTGCTGATGATTATATGAGGCGCATAAATGATTTACAAAGTAATCGTAGTTCATTGGATGAGAGGTGTTCTAACTTGGTGAAAACATTGGATACTGCCAAGCAAGAAACATCCAACTGGAAAAGAAAACATGATCAAGTGTTATCAAAGCAGAAAGCTGATGAAGAGCAGGCAGCTTCAGAGATTGCAGTTCTCAAGTCTCGGAGCAGTGCTGCTGAAGCCAGGTTGGCTGCTGCTCATGAACAAAGTAGGTCAGCTGAAGAAGAGGCAGCAGAGTGGAAACGAAAGTATGACATTGCTGTAAGAGAGACAAAAGCTGCTTTAGAGAAGGCAGCAAATGTGCAAGGAAGAATTAGTAAAGAAACACAACTGAGGGAAGATGCACTGCGGGAAGAATTTTCTGGCCGTTTGGTAGCGAAGGTAATTGTTTCTGACACAGGCATTGGTGCTTGTATATACAAAGCTCACTGTCATGTCTTTTTATTTCAATGAATCAACATAACCAGAAGAAAAGTTATGATTTCTATATCAATGTATATACAGGAAGATGAAGTAAAGGAGAAGAATAGGAAGATTGAGTATGCAGAGCAATGTTTGACAACCTTAAACATGGAGCTAAAGGTATGTTTATTGGAACGCCTGATTGTGAGCTGATCTCCCCCCACCAGAAAAATGCATGTGTGCATGCAATTTGGGTGAAATTAAACATCAACTAAAACGTTATGGTGGTCACACTTTGCACACATGCATGGATGGCAATTTAACTGTAATAAGCCCTTTTGCAGGCTGCTGAGTCAAAAATGAAGAGTTATGATACTGAAATATCCTCCCTGAAGCTTGAAATCAAAGAGTTGGCTGAGAGACTGGAGACTGCAAATGCTAAGGCCCAATCTTATGAGAAAGAAGCTAGGATTCTGGAACAAGAAAAGATCCATCTGGAGCAAAGGTACCAAACTGAGTTTGAGAGGTTTGCGGGAGTCCAGGAAAGGTGTAACCATGCTGAAAAAGAATGTAAGAGGGCTACAGAAGTAGCCGATAAAGCAAGGACTGATGCAGTATCAGCACAAAAGGAAAAAGGTGAGTTTCAGAAATTGGCAATGGAAAGACTAGCCCAAATTGAGAGGGCTCAGAGGCATATTGAAAGTTTGGATAGACAGAAAAATGATCTGGCTTGTGAACTTGAGAGAGTTCGTGTGTCGGAGATGGATGCTGTCTCGAAAGTTGCATTACTAGAAGCTAGAGTTGAAGAAAGGGAGAAAGAAATAGAGTCACTATTGAAATCAAACAATGTGGAGAGGGCTAGTACAGTTAAAGCACTTCAAGATCTTCTGGATGATGAACGGAAAGCCCACAGTGTTGCAAATAAAAGAGCTGAAGACTTCTCTCTTCAGCTGGAAGTAGCACGGGCTAAACTTGATTCCCTCCAACAGGAGTTTACTTCAGTTCGTCTGAATGAGTCGGCTTTGGATGGCAAGCTTAAGGCTGCTTCCCATGGAAAACGATTTAGAACAGATGATGTTGAAATGGGAGCAGGATCTGTTCAAGAAACAGGCACAAATGACAGTAGAGGTAAGAAGAGGTCCAGGAGTACAACCAGCCCTGTAATGCTCACACAACCAGAAGATGGTGGTTCAGTGTTCAAGGGCCATGAGGACAATCAAAGTCAGCAAACTGACCAGGAAGATTATAGAAAGTTTACTATCCAGGAGCTAAAGCAGGAACTTACAAAACATAATTATGGTGCTGAGATCCTCAAGTTGCGAACTCACAACAAGAAAGACATCCTTGCATTATATGAGAAATATGTTCTCCAGAAGTCGTGAGGGTTCCATCATAGACATGTATAGAGATGGTCTGTGAATCTACTGGGAGTGTTAATGAGTAGATCAGTGTGAGAATAAAGACATTTTAAGTTCTAAATGGGCTGGTTATCTGTAGAATCTCCTAGTATATCAGTACAAGCTAGCAAGGTAGAAAAATCATTCTGGTGTAACTACAGGATTTGTTCATCATGCCGCTTTGAGGGTGAGTTTTTTTTCCATTTAAATCTAATTCCCTGTAAGAAATATTTATCTGAGTTTGCTTACCTGATTGTGTGATCAGTAGCTGGGGTTCCTTGACAGCTTGGATGTATGTAACCCCTGTTGCTCATTTAACTCTAGGATATAAGATTGTCGAGTGAACTGCATTATGATTTTAGTTTAATTTTGTTCTTAAGTTTACATGTGTGTTTAGATTTTAGAGACATCTTTTCTAATGGAATTTTGTCGTCTTCTTGGTGATGGTTTCCATTTTACCGATTTTCTTCTCTTATCCTTTTCTTTTTTGTGAAAAAAAGTAAGAAATTCTGAATGAATTTAGCTGGAAATGATTTGAAAGTCATATGCTGGTTTTGCAAAGTTTTCTCCATGTAATTTCATCTCAGTGTTTTTTGGCCAATCCGATCACTGCTGTTGGATTAGTGACTGTTTGGGAGTAAGATATTGTTTTTAAAAGTGTTTTTTATTTAAAAATGTATTAAAATAATGTTTGTTTTTTATTTTTTTAAACATTAGTATATTAAAATGAATTAAAAATACTAAAAAAGCTAACTCAAAATAAAAAATAAAAAAAATGAAAATGAACAAAAAATTTCTAAAATATTTTTTAAAATTGCAGCGCTAAAAATCCTTGTAGCAATTGTGCTGGAAGCCGCATGTTATCATGGCCTATCTGTTCTTTTATATCTTAATGTTTATTTTTAAATATTATTTGTTAGAACTCCACAGAATGTCTCGCTTTCTTTTATAACACTACTAGCTATATGCCCGCGCGTTGCCGCGGGCATTTTTATGTATATAATTTAATATAATTAAATCAACAACGATAAATTTATACGATCTAATTAAATAAAAGTTATAGATTAGAAGATAAAATGTGAAAAAATTTAAGTACAGTTTATTGCGCAAGCATAGATTATATCTTTTATAATGTAAATATTACGTAATGAAAGATCACAAAAAAGCTCGAATTATCATTTTAAAAACCAGAGCAAAATATTTTAATAAGGAAAAAAAAACTAATAACAAAATCATTATTGTTCAAATAATTAAATTATTATTATTATTATTATTATTATTATGAAAGGAAATTAAATAAATGAAAGACTAAAAATATCCTAGAAATTTTAACAAAAGATAAGAGAAAAAATAAGAAAAAATAAAAATTATCATTGCCATTACTGTAAAAACAATAAAAATTATCAAATTATCCGGAGGGAAAAAAACATTAACAAAAGAGTAAGCAAGAAAAACAATTAAATTATTATTATTATTATTATTATTATTATAATTATTATTATTATTATTATTAATATTAATATTAATATTATTATTGTTGTTAAAATTATTATAATTATGGTAATTATGAAAGAAACAAAAATAAATAAAAGACTAAAAATATCTCAAAAACTTGAACAAAAGATGAAAAAATAAAAAATTATTGTTATTACTGGCAAAAAGAAAATATTATCAAATTATCGGGAGGGGAAAAAAAATAACAAAAGAGTAAGAGAGAGATATTATTATTATTATTATTATTATTATTATTATTATTATTATTATGAATTAATATTTAATAGAAAATTAAAAGAATAAGGACCAAAATAAAAAAATGAAATATATAAAATTAATTCCAATTAAAGGATAAAATTGAAAAAATTACTAATTGGAGGACCAAAAATTAAATAATGATTAAATGCTGTCATTCGATAAAAAAATTAGAAGAAGAGGGACTGAAATCAAACTTTGTATATATTAGCAATTGCAATTGGAGGACCAAATTAAAGAAATCAGAACTTCCGTACCAGAAAAATTGAAGGAATCCACAATAAATCAAAAATTCAAAGTATAAGGACTGAATTAAAAAACCTGCTATATAATCAATTTGAATGGAAGGGCACAATTGAAAATAATAAAACCTTAATTTAAATAAATCAGTAAGAACAAAATGAAATCAAAACATAAGGGACCGAAATTTAACTTACCACAAACATGAGGGACCGGAGCTGACTTTGTGTCGGCAGGTGAGAGAAAAGCGACAGCCGACAAAAAGCCGTCCGCCGCCGCTTACACGGGCATCTCTGATTGGAACGCGCCGCGACGGAAGAAAGATCACCTGGAGGCGCACCGTATTCACCGGCGGAGGTACATTTTTGACTTCCGTATGGCAGCGCACGCGCCACCTAAAGGGCGCGTTGGCATTGAGCGCGGTTGACGCGTCCCGACAACGCGCCAGCCGTTCAGAGCGAAATATAATAAAAAAAATAGGCGAATTACCAAGGCACCCCTGACCTAACCCAGATCTACGAAAAAACCGAGGGGGAAAGGACGCCCGTGTCCCCGTTTACTGTGTACTGTTTTGTCGTTTTGTAGGCTCTTTTTTGTCTGTGCACTGTGCAAGAAAAGATGGAAAAACCGACGCAGCCCCTGCCCCCCTGTGCACTATTTTGTCGTTTTCGAGGGCCAGAGGCGTCAATACACTGTACAAAAGCGGAAAGTGGAAAAAAAAAAGCAAAAACCCAAAATACCCCGATAAAAAAAAAAAGCAACGCCCGATGATGAAGGCTAAAATCGGGTGCACACTGGCGCAATGAACAGTGTTTACTGAGAGGATGCACAGTGGAAAACCCCACGCTTTTTATTTGTATTGTAATTGTGCTCCGTACTTTTCATTTGGTTTCTTAAAAGTATAGGCACCGATGAAATTAACAGGAGGAAAAAGGCATTGAGTTTCAGAACTAGACAAATGGGCGGTCAAATCATAGGGAGAACTGGACATCTTATCTGACACAATGGACTCTCCCGTGAACCTTCTGTTTGACTCCATGAATCCGATAACTGTGCCCCTCATTGTGTATTACTTAAATTATTGAGAATTCTTCTATATTATTATTTTTAACAAGTAAAATTCAATTCATTCTACTTTAGTTTTCGTCATGTTAATGTTTTTATTAAAATCACGTTGAGGTTGTTTTGATGTGATTGAATTAAAATTATTATTTTTTTAATTCATTTTACTCTCTTTTTTTTATAATTCATGGCATGTTTTCACTGGAGGGTTTTAATGATAATCAATTGAGCCATGTTTTAATGATTGAATATTGTTTAAGTACAAATATTAAAGTGAAAAATCCACAAAATACACACGTTAATGAGGCAAAGAAATTTAAATTTAAATTTTCTTATTTTGCTCTCTCGGATCTTCTTTTCTATTATTTTTTTCCCTTTTGTTGGTAGTGTCATTCGATAAATAAGACCAAATTGCAACTTCTCAAGTTGCAAATTCAGCTAACTTTGATGTCAATTAACATACGGTTTCAACATTGACCAGACCATACTTAAGGTGACTGACCACTGTTAGCCTGTTCAGAGTATTTATGATGTTGATTTTAAAAATATTTTTTGTTAAAAAATATATTAAAATAATTTTTTTTAAAAAAAATATTTTTGATTTCAGTATATGAAAATGATCTAATAGCATAAAAAAATTAATTTAAAATAAAAGATAAAATAAAAATTTATTTTTTTTCAAAAATATTTTAAAAAATAGTAATTTCTGTCATTGGAATTTGGCTTCAAGTCTATCGGCCAAATTTATAAATCATTATTTCCGATGTTGGATTAACGGCAATGGAATTAATTTGACTATTTTAGGGTGGCATTCGACCAGAACCAAGAGAGTGCTTTCGATCCATACAGGTTTCATGCATTTCTAACTACGGAAATATTGTACCTACCCATTTCTCCACAGCAATGGCAACAGAATGAAATCTACACAAACTCCATTGTAATATATTCATGATTTAACCATAACTCAGCTCATTGAAAAATCTATATAATTTACGTTACTGCTGGACAATTTTTTTGGATTCAAGAAAACCCTAATATTCTTTAGACGTTTTTTGAGGACCTGGATGAAGTGAGTAAAACCCTGGTTATTTTAGGCTCCTATAAGATGAACACGTCCTAACTCGAGTACAAAATGACTATAAAAACTGATCATATTTTGAAGAGGACAACCATGCAAGATCTAAAATTATTTCCCGTCCTTGATATTTATGAAGCATAAGCTTATGAAAGAAAGTATATGTAAACAATGATCGATGAAAGTACTCAAGCTAAACCCTAAATATCAAACTTCCTAAGCTAATTAATTATAAATCTCTCTTTGTACACATTCTACATTAATAACGTAATTAACCTCACCCTAATACGGGTATAAAGGTATCAGCACCTCGCTCCTCTCACTTGAAAACTACTAACATGGCAAAATTAAGCCTCCTAAGAACTTGGCTTAATTATATTCTTAACCAAATATAAGCCATTCACCTTATTCTCCTTGATTTCTTCTTTTTGCTCACTAAAACCTCAATCTAATAAATTATATGAGTGTTACACCACACCCACAGCAACAACCATTCACAAAGGAGGAGTCTTTGTCATTTCTGCTCTACCAAATGCTCTTTCTCTCATCACCATTTTCGCTGAAGCTTTCCTTTGCTTGTCTCCGCAGCTAATCTAATAAAGGAGGACCCGTCACCTTGAACAACCAAATTAGGGAGAAATTGAGGTGGGATTTCACTGCTGTAATTCCCAGGATCATAAGAAATATAAGATGGATTATAGAAATCAAGGAGATCTGTACTGTTCTTGGCTAGAGGGTGGTTATCAGCATGATCACTTTGATTTGACGATTTATGGTCAAGTGAGTCCTTAATGCTTGAACTACATTGTCTTGGCTGAGTTTGATAGAAGATCTTTGAAACCACTAACTCTCCATCTTTCTCTTCTTCATTGTTTCCAAGATGGTATTGGTGCATGACCCAGTTTGTCTTTTCAGGTTTCCTTTGCCTGCCATAATTAGTGTAGAGCACCAGGATTTTTTTGAATCCCTTGACTGTCCCGCCAGCAAAAACTTGCCTAGTCTTGCCTGTTTTGTGCCATCTGGTTTCACTTCCATCTTCATCAGTGTGCACCTTTCTGCGTTTTCTAGTTCCAGTTGTGTACGCCTTCGACGGTCGATGAAAGAAATGGCGGATTTGGCCATCATTGCTTACTCCTGCATGATGAAAACGACCAGAAGACACATATATAATCATAAAATAACACTTAAAGGGTAACGCACTTGCTTTAGAAAAGATAAAAAAGGCTGCTAACTCTTGAAATACACCATTAATTTGAAACATTATAGGGTTTTTATTTCCTTGAGACTTTACAATGCCATGTTGCCGCTTAAGGACGGAAGATAAACTGGTTACTAGCTAACCTAATCATTTGACATGAAATGGAAGAGCATACGTACAGAAAGAACTATGTCACATTTTTTTTCTTAGTTGAAAAAATGCTGACATATAACCTAATTAACATAGCCTGAATCAATGTTCGTGCCACCAGAACATTAATTTTTATAGCCAACTTAACTGTAATATATAGGAGATGGTTAAGTAATAGAGGCAATCAAGAACAGTCCTATGTATGCCTTTATAGCACTTTCTCATTCACAGAGTATATATGAAAGCAATGCTTGAAACCCAAAACCTAAAAAATAAAGAATAGAGAAGAAAAAACCTAAAACACTTATAATTTAATTAACCATCTAATCATCCTAGATAATCCTTTATTCCAAGGATTGTTGGTTCAAAAACCCTACCAATAACAGATTAGCAAGCGTCGATTTTATGTAAACCCCAAGTCAAAAGCTAGAAAAAGATCAAGACAGTTATTGCTGGGAAAAAAAGAAAAAAAGTAGTGCAATCACCTGGTAGATTCTCAGGATGAGTGTAGCAAATTCCATTCTCCCCCTCTATTGATGGGATGAATTCATCAATCAGAGGATGGAGTTTACGCAAGTCTGATAACACCTTCGCTTCTAAATGTCCAAGGATTTCTTGGTCAGTTGGATCAAACTTCACTCCAGCTGGTAGTCCCGGCAAATCATGAATTATTCCAACCTATATATACATAAATATAGAATTTATCCATCAAAAAATAAACGAGATAAAAACAAAACAAAAATGACAACAAGAAGACAACAGTAAGTTCCATACAACAGCATATACTACATACCTGATCCTGGACCTCAAAATTATGGCCACAAGAAGGGCAACTTATCCTCCGAATTTCATCGGTTTCTGCTTCGACAAAAGTATCTTCTTTTGAGCTACTTGTGACTAATTGAAGGGCTCTTTCATATACTGAATTACTACTGCACCATGTCATTTCTATAGTACTGTTTCTCTTATTCTCATCCCGCAAAGGAGTTTTCCCTGTCGTCTCCACTTCAAGCTCGCTTCTCCCAAAACAAAAATAACAACAAAAATAAAATATAACGCTTACCAAGATGAAGACATGAAAATAATAATAATAATTATTATTATTATATAGAGTAAGAAAATCAAAGAAAAATTGTGTCTGGATATTAGAGGGAGCACGTTTTTTGAGCTTGTTACTCGAATATTGATATATGCTAGGCAAAAGAATTTAATTCTTCTGCACCTTTTCTTGCTTTCTTTGATTTAATTCTGTATAGTGCTGAATAAATCATACCTGCAAGTAGCTATTCTTGGACAGAGAGAGAGAGAGAGAGAGAGAGAGAGAGAGACTAAGAAACAAAGAGAAAGAGAGAGAGAGAGAGAGAATTGAATTTCTAGAAATAAAAAGAGTTTCTTGGATAACAAGCTTGGGTTATTATATTGTATGCACGTTAGTATCAAAGAATTAATACACGCGGTCTTCTTAATCTCTATGCTTTTTGGGTATGTCTGAAAATTAGGGTTACGTTAACTGTTTGTAGAAAGTTAAAAAATAGCAGACCTAATCATAAAGAGAAATTAAGAGGGTTATTTTGAGTGGGAATTGATTCTATTTCTAAGACATTTCACCTCTTAGCTAGAGAGAAATTAAGAAATATAAAGGAGCTTTTTAGCTCTACTGTCACCCTAGAGTCTGGTTAAAGCTATGAAAAAATCTGCCACACTGTATAAGCCAGTATGAAAATAACAGTGAGCTAGCCGTGTATGTATAAATACGTTGCACCTACCTTGTATTGCTACATCATCATCTACTATTTATTTCTTCACTTGGACTACACATTTGTGAATTGGTGTATAAATTAATCTATATCCTTTATCTGATTAATATAATATAATTAATTTAATATATAGTGTATTTCAAGTTTACGATGATTTTATGATTCGAATTTTAATTGTTGCATGGCTGGTTAATTTTGATTTTAATCAGTTTATTAAGGAGAAATCTTTATCTATTTATTTCTTTAATAAAAAAGGCGAACACAAATATGAGGTTGAATTCATATATTTCAGTGTGTTTGATATTACAGCGTAATGCGCTTTTTAATTATGAATGTTTTTTATTTGAAAAAATATAAAAATAATTGTTTTTTTCAGATTTATGTTTTTAAAATTTCTTACATAATGCTAGCTGTTAAATAATTATAGTTCATCAGCAAAATAGACCTGGTAAATAACAGGAAACCGACTCAAAAGACTTAAAACTGCATGTGATGGTAAGAAAAGAAAAAAAGGCGATCGACCTGGTAAATAACAGGAAACCGACTCAACTGAATTATTATTTATTTAATTTTTGTCTGGTCGCTATCTTTCCGAACAAGAATGCTATAGTTTTCTTTACAACCAAGTATTTTAATGGTCAACAACTATGCAAATCAAACATAAAAACATAAAAATAAGGATGTGATTGGTTAAAGGGTCGGCAGTTTGATGAGGTTAAAGCAGAGGATGAGTGTGATGGATCTTCTCAGAGAATAGCCGACATCATGTGATGGATGGATAACACTACAATCTGTTAGGTCTTCTCAGAGAAGCTAAGACACGCCATTGAAGCTTATGCGATAAGCTTCTCGGAGAAGACAGGAGGGTCCTTCGCAAATTGTCTTCTCCTTAAACCTTTCCTTCTTCATTACTCCTCTGCAACATTTTATGTGAACAACATGAATATGGGATAGGATATATATAAGAAAATGGTGCAAAAAATTAATGAACAAATAGTGAAAAGTCTAACCTTATTATTAGTATGTTTTTATTTACATAATTCGGTTATAGAAAATAAAATAGGTTTGATGGAAGTAATGGTTACTTATAAATCTATAATTATACACAAGTACCTTCGTGCGTACCCCTGTATTTACCCAAAAATACAGATATACAACCGTAGAAATATGTAAGCCTACCATATTGACAATCATGCATAGATTATTTTCAATTAGGAAATGAGAGTGGGTGTTGATTGGTGCATTTCAATGTCGTTTGTATTTGATATTGTTATGTGAGTTTTTTTTTATATATAAAAAATATATTAAAATAAAAAAAATAGATTATTTATTTATTATATCATTACATCAAAACCATTAAAAATAAATTAATCTAATATTTTTTTTAAAACCAAACGCATTTTTAAAACATATTCAAATACAAATTAACTTGGGTTGTCAAGGGAGCTGTATAATAACGGTACTGAGCTGGAATCCTATAAATATGAGGATTAGATATTCAACATAAGAAGTGATATTTTAATTTCCTGGTCTTAATTAAACATCATTTCTCATCATTAACCTACAGGGAAAAAAACAATAACAAATATCAATTCGTTGATGATTAGAGATATGATTAGTCAATAATTAATAGTTTTTCTGCAAAGTCCTGGAACAGGATGGGGAAATTAATGATTTCAGCGTGCACATTATTCTTCTACATAGGTTGTTCCTAGAACAGAAATCTGAGATACGCGTTATATATCATGTTTGATGTCGAATTTGAATGCAAAGAAAAATCAATAATTGATTATGATAATTTAAATATAAAATATAAGCAATTACAAGTTTATTACAATATTAATTCTCAGTGCTAATTTAAATAATTCAAAAGAACAAGTCCTGAATTTTCCAAATGGTCCAAGTCTAGCTAACTAATGAATCGGATAAACTTAAAAATGCTAGCTCATCGATTTACGCAGTATGCTCCACATTTCTGTCGAGTTTTATTATGGGTTTGTACACAACTTCGGGTTTTTTTTTTTTTCAAGGGTTAGTAAATGATAATTAATTTTTTTTTGGCCTATTTGGTTTAAAACAAATTTGAAATTAATTTATTTATTTTGAGGGCAAGTGGTCAATTTTCAAAAAGTAGCATAAATTAAGACAATTAGCACATGAAACATATAACCAAGTTGAGTCTAATCGTCATATATACACTGTGATCTTTTTATTTTCTGTTTCTCGTAAGCAGAAATGAGCATGAAAAACTCAAAGATATGACCGTCTTCAAGATGCACTTTTCATCTTTTATTCACATAAAATTTAAACTTAACATTGCAGACTTTCACTTCTATAAAGCATTTTGGACCCGTGTCTAAAACTCTCATTTAGGTCATAGAAAAAACAAACATCTCCACATATAAGATTATTGCATCCCTAATCCAAGAACCACACATCTTCTCTTTTTGCTTCATTTATCTCTATATAGGACATTAATAACATCTCCTCTTCTTATCCAAACTCGACATAATTTGCCTCTTTATCCCATCTCGGATATTCACACGGGAAGTGTCCGAGCTTATGACACTTATAACACTCCATAAGAGCTTTATTAAAGGATTGATGTCTTCTACTTCTTCCTTGAAAGAATCCATAACCATGACCTTTGCCTTCTACTTTGTCTTCAAAAGTCTCTTCTAGTCATACTTTGGTTGAAACGGCTGAAATGTTTTGTACCAGTTAAAAGAACAAGACAAAATGACGTCGTTTTTATCTTGGTTAAATTTTCGATTAATTCTGGATTTTTTGATCAAATATCAGCTAAAACATGCCTGTATTACTCTGTCTGTGCCCTTTTGGCTACAAATTAAAAATCATTTCCCTCCTAACTTGACTTTCTTGCTTTTCATCTCCCGTCGCCTAGACAAATAGTTGTCACTTGTCACCGTGTTTTTCATCTCCTGCTGGACAACAACCTTCGATGTTGTCATCACTGCATGTCTTTGAATGGGTTTATGTCATTGTTTATATATATAAACCAAAATCAAAACAATAAAAATAAAAAAAAAATATTATTAAAAAATAAAATTGTTGTGTTATAATTTTTTTGCTTTTTAATTTTTTTCATACATATAATTAATTAATTATATATGAACAATACAATCCCAAAACAGCGCGTCAAAACACTCCGAAACCAAAAGATTTTGTACCAATAGAAAAAACAAAACACTAACTAAAACGAAACTGACAGCTATGCTTTCAGTGCCTGCTATTCTCCATTATATTTATAAGACTTCTACTTTTGAACAACCAAAGAACTCCTTAGTTCATAAATTGATTGACAATCAATATTGATTCTTTGATAAAGCAAACAATATAATTGAATTTGTCATTTAGAGATCAAAGAATCATCTACTACTGTGACATCTCTCATTTGCTCTCCATGGATCCTCATTTTGTTGCCAAAAAAAATCACTTTTGAGTAGTTAGAGACACTTTCTCCATATTTCATCTCAAGACTTTCAATCTCTTAGCAAAGAGCTTGAAGTATTGATTGTTTAACCCTTTTATTGCCCTTATACTTCCTTTTCATAGAGTCCCAAATTTACTTAGAAGTGTTTTTTCTGGAGGATAGTTTCTAGGATGGTTCAATTTATAACCTGAGACAAGTAAATTTTCACCTTAAGTCTTTCAACTTTTTTTCTTCAAGTTTTTTTTGTTGGGCATTTGTTAATAACGCACCATCTTCTGGTTAAACATAACCGGTCTCAATTAGATTTTAGTACTACTTAGATCTCAAGAATTTTTTTTATCAACATGCTCTAATTATCGTAATGACCAGTGAAGCGAGGAATTTTGTTTGTACAAAATTCCCTTCACTCATCTTTTCTATGCTGCTACAAATTACAAAAACTACAAATTTGTTTTCTTCAAATATAGCAGGGGGTTTGATACCAGAATGTTATGGATAAAAATTGTGATAAAGAGAAACACAATAAAATTGAGAGAATGACTTGCGTTATTTAATATGAACTTTGGCTAATATATAGCTTTACAAAATTAACAGAATGTAGAAATTATAGCCCATGATTAACAAAAATGTGGTAATGTGCAAAAATAAATAGTTAAACAAAATAACAAGTCATCCTATTTAATAGGGATTTATTTGAAACAAAAGAACAAACCTAAGGAGGAGGGGATCCTAAACAATGAACCCATGTACTTGTCACATACTGGGGTTTGCATTTTTCTTTCCCTCTATTTGTTTTATCAGAAGTCCAGAAATAGAGAATGGTATTTACATTAACACCTTTTTTCATCAAAATTCTTAAAGATTCCTATAAATTCCATCACAGCAAGTGTACATTCAGATGTGATAATAAAATATTTTAATCTGCAACATGTACAAGTGTTTGCATATAAATGTAATAGAAATTGCATTTTAAAATGTTCTTCTTTTAAAAATATATTAGAATATTTTTTTAAGAATTTATTTTTCAAATCAAAACAATTTAAAAATACTAAGAAAATTAATCTTGAGTGAAATAAATTTACATTTTAAGCAAACAATGTTTTGGCCACAAATACCCTAATTAGATGCCATCTCTCTCAAATTTTCTAAATCATTGAGAGTTATTTTTTTTCTGATTTTCAATTTCAAATTTAATATCCTTCAAATTGTACTTCATTTAAAAATCATTCCGATAATTTTTGTAGGATTATATGGATAAATTAATCAAAGAAAACTACATCAAAAAGACAATTTTTATTATTATTCTATAAATCACATACGGATCTGCTATCTAACAAGTAAAGGGTTCTGGGGAAGGCCGGAAGAGCTATCGTATTTCCTAAACGAAGGTCCAATACATCGGTATCTTGACGAATTAAGAAAAATACAATAAATTCCCATCTATCAGAAACGAAAAGCAACCATCAAAGAAAAAATAAATCTTTCCAAAACCCTTTTCATGGTTCAGGCTCTTGTTCAAATTAAAGTGGTCCACCTTTACGCAGAAAGTTAGCCAAAATTTCAAAGATGCTGACAAGTTTTTCATGGGAACCAAGGACTTCTGGCTGGATCATGTGCTTTTTCGGAGCTATAAAGTATTATTCTTCAGCTTAATAATCATCTACAGTGAAGATTCATGGCTGAGAGCCTGAAGGTTCAGCCGATGAGATCGACGACCTTGCCTGTGCTTATGCATCCAGCAAGGAAATACACTTGCGTATTTCATGGGTTAAATGAAAAAAATCCCAAATAATTAGTACGAAAGCGATATTAATCCTGTTTTTGGTCCCATTCTGTCGGAAAATTCTGTACACTGAAGAACTTTAGAATCAAGAAACACGGCTTTATCATACTTACGCCCGACAATATTCCCTTTTTTCCTATATTGATATTTAGCGTCGTAATATTTTTTAATATCTATAATTTTAATTATCTAATGGGATAATCAATTATTTAGTAATTATATTTTTCCAAGTTATACTTCAATCACGATCTCATATTTTGGATTCATGAACGGCATATAGGCAAAATCTTTTTTCAGGATTCTCATACTTATATGAACCCAAATTTACAAATAATTTTTTTCTTATATAAACAAATCAAAGTTTTATGCAACATGATAACATAACTAAGTTAAATAAATTGATTGTCTTAATACAAAAGTTAAATACAAACTTCTGTAATTGTGGAGCATTAATTAGACATAGTAGAAAGTATAAATTACAATAAAAATAAAAAAGAGTTTCTAAAGGATCCTGCAAAAACGATCTGCTAACAAAGTCATAAGCCTATAAAAAATGAATAACAAAATGGTGGGTTTAACAACTTAGTGAGTCGATAATATTCAATATATGACTTTAGCTTTAGGCTTTTACAAGAAAGTTCCACAAGCAGGCCATAACAACTAGGGTTCATAAGATATGACTTGTTGAAAAATCAAAATGCAATGAACATGATGCTTTGTATTGTGAAATGATCAATCTTCATAGGTTGATGACTCTTATGATCAAATAAGGTTCATATATGATGTGCAAAAAAACTAACACTATCTTATTATCATGAGTATTCTAATTAACATAACAAAAGGTCATATCATTATCAAATAAATAGATTCATATCTAAAGGCTTGACTTATGACATCAATAAAATGAAAAGCTATCAATTCAAAAATACATAATGACTCATACCAAAGATTCAATTTTTATGAGTGATCATGTTTAATCATGAAACAAGAGATAGATAACAATTTAAGAATTATAAAGAAGTATGATCAATGTCATATTTACAATTCAAAAAGAACATAGTCAACATATAACTGATCAACTCATCACACTTTAAACAATTAATTTATCGCATAAATCAATTCTTCAATTAGTCCCTAAAAATAAAAAAATTCAACCCTAAACCTTAATAAAACCCAAATCTTGACCAATAACATCAATTATATACACATTCAAGCTTAAATCTCACCTTAAACACTTATTCCTCCACGATCCTCTTCCTTTTCTTCTTCTCACTCTCAATTTTCTCCTCACAAATTCAAATATCCCTTTCCTTTTTCTTTTTCATTTATCCTCTTATATATACATATCAAGTTATTTGTTCAATTAAATCAATAACCCCTCATTCATATGCACTCATTTCTAAGCCTTCAAGGGCATTGTTGTGTGTTCCTATTTATTCCTTCTTTTAATTTTCAAAACATTACACCTTTCATCAAAACTAATAAAAAAACACATTTTGATATAAAAAAATATCCTTTTATATTTTAAAGGTTGTTTTTAATAAATTGTTTTTAATTACTTTATAAAATGTGAGATAAATATGGATGGTAAGGATTCAAGAATTATTTATGTATGTTATGTATCAACTAGCAAAAAGTCTTGGGAGATCTACCTACAAATTGACATAATAGGTATAATCATTATGTAGAGACTAAGCGGAGACAATGTTTCAAATATAGATATACGTCAAATATCTAATCCCATTTGAAAACTTTTCATTCGTTTGAATGGAGATAATAAAGGAAAGAATATTGTAGATTTTTTTTAAAATAAAATAAATAGACGTAATTAAATATAAGGATATATTGAAGAATTGCACTATCAATTAAGAGAGATCAAGACATTTATGCATTTATATGTTTTTTAAAATTATGGATTCTCAATTTTATTTTACTTTATAATTATATTGGTTAGAAAAATTAAAAGTTGGAAAAAATGTTTTAAGAAAATAACATTTCAGATGACAGTTTTCTGGTGAATGATATATTTTTTGTTTAAGTGAAAATTACAGGAAAAGTATTTTATTTTCTAAAACTTTTATTAGCAACTCATGCTATTCAATTTAGATCATGAAATTTAAATAAATTGAACTTTTTTCTCATATAAATAATTTAAGTATACATTAAATGAAAATAGGTAAATCCATATTTATATTAAAATCAAATTCTTAAAAATTATATTTAGTTGTGTATATAAAAATTATAATACAAGTAATAATCTCTAACTTCACAACAAGATATGAAAGAAATATTTTGACATTAGATATTGACATAGCTTTTAACATATTTTTAAAACATATTAAAATAATTTTAAAAAAATTCTTACAAATATTATTTTCTAACCGCATCAGGCTAAAAATTAGGTAGTTTCTCAAGGGTGGCAAAATATAAATTTTATTAGTTTTTCAGCCTTAAGATTTTTTTTCTATGTCTTACGGGGAATTATTATTGTTATTATTATTTTCAAAGGCCAGGACACCACCAGCCTCTGTCTACGCCACTGCCAGGTGTTGAATTTCGGCAGAGTACTGGTGGTGGTGGGTGGGGCTCACGTTTCTGGTGCTGCTGCTGCTTATTCAAGCTGGACCGAGAACAATCTTTGCTGAACTGATCAGACCTGCTTCGGGGCCTGGCCACACCGGGTTTGGGCCCGCTGTTGGTGGGCTTTGTATCAGTTACAGCCGACTGAATTGTATGGGCTGTTAAATTATATGAAAAACCATTTATTATTATATTTTGTATTTCCCAGTCTATAAATGGTTCATGCACTTGTCTGTTTGGGAGTGTAGTTGCTGTTGTTTTTAAAAATAATTTTTGTTTAAAAATATATCAAAATAATATATTTTTTATTTTTTAAAAAAATATTTTTGACATCAGCACATTAAAATGATCTAAAAACACAAAAAAAAATTTCATTTAAAATGAAAAAAAATTGAATCTTGGCAAAACACGGGTTGTACCGGCGTGCCAAACAAGCTCTGGGACAAGCAAAAAAGTTATTTAGAAATAAATGAAAAATCACGTTTTTAAAAAAAATAGACTTCGAAAAAAAGAAAAAAAGAATAAAGCTTCATGTTCAAATGTAATATTTCTCCGTCTAGAAAACTCAAGACTTGATTTTCTAATTTTATAGTGAGTTTGAAATATGTATATTAGATGCTCTTTATAGTTTTTCTTTAAAAGTTTTTCACTATTTTTCAAATAAAGTGATAACATAAATAATTTTATTTCTCTTTTATATAAAAGCACTTTTAGCAATGTCAAACATTAAATTTTATGCCATTCAATTTCTTCTTCTTTGTGTCTACCACATCTAAGCAAAATAACTTAAGACTTCATCTTGTCATGGTCTCAAAATCATATTAGTTGCATGAAAAAATAAGAAAATTTTACACAAAAATTTAAAGGTTGATTGAAATCTGTTGCATAACACAATTCTTAGTAAGCCATAAGATAACTAGCTCAGGATCAATTTTTACATTATTTCTATTGAGGGTGACATTGCATCATATATATTAAATTTGGGTGTGATTTGATATTGTTTGCTAAAGGTTTTAATTTGGGGTTAGATTTTATAGCAAACTAATTATATCCATGCTCCCTAAGAAAACCACCTTATAATTAATTGAAATATAATATAATATTTATTTGAGTTGAAAGACAACCAAATTTTAAAATTGAGCTTATTTTGATATTGTCTATCTAAAGTATTAATTTGAGATTTAATTTTGTCGTAAATTGATCATATATAGAGTTTGGATACCTAGACATAAGGGAATTACCTATAAATTGAGATTTATCGTTTGTGAGGTATCAGATTACAAACTATTAAATTTTGGATCATTCTGATACCATTTGGTTTAGGTTTTGAATTCTAGTACATAAAAATTATGTAACAAGTCATATTTGTATCACATTCTAAAACATGATCCTTACTATTTGTTATTATCCAAAAAACATTATATTGTAATTGGGTTATTTAGGAGTCAGTTGTTATTATTATGTTTTTGCTAATTTTTGCTTTTGATTTATTCCATGTCTTTGGTTTGTCCATAATTTGTATGAATTTGTATTGCTACTCGAGAAATTATAATTGTATTTTAATTTTGCTTTCTTCTTAGCATATTTATTTATTATTGTTATTATTATTTTCAAAGGCCAGGACCCCACCAGCCCCTGTCTACGCCACTGCCAGGTGTTGAATTTCGGCAGAATACTGCTGGTGGTGGGTGGGGCTTACGTTTCTGCTTACTGCTTATTCAAGCTGGACCGAGAACAATCTTTGCTGATCTGATCAGAGCTGCTTCTGGACCTGGCCCACAGGGTTTGGGGCCCGCTGTTAGTGGGATTTGTATCAGTTACAGCCGACTGAATTGTATGGGCTGATAAATTATATGAAAAACCATTTATTATTATATTTTGTATTTCCCAGTCTATAAATGGTTCAGGCACTTGCGAGGAATTCATTTAACTATTAAGGGACAAGCAAAAAAGCTGTTTAGAAATAAATGAAAAATCGCGTTTTAAAAAATTTTGGACTTCGAAAAAAAACAGAGTAAAGCTTCATGATAGATGCTCTTCATAGTTTTTCTTTAGAAGTTTTTCACTATTTTTCAAATAAAGTGATAACATAAATAATTTTATTTCTCTTTTATATAAAAGCACTTTTAGCAATGTCAAACATTAAATTTTATGCCATTCAATTTCTTCTTCTTTGTGTCTACCACATCTAAGCAAAATTACTTAAGACTTCATCTTGTCATGGTCTCAAATCATATTACTTGCATGAAAAAATAAGAAAATTTTACACAAAAATTTAAAGGTTGATTCAAATCTGTTGCATAACAGAATTCTTAGTAAGCCATAAGATAACTAGCTCACGATCAATTTTCACATTATTTCTATTGAGGGTGAAATTGCATCATATATATTAAATTTGGGTGTAATTTCATATTGTTTGCTAAAGGTTTTAATTTAGGGTTAGATTATATCACAAACTAATTATATCCATGCTCCCTAAGAAAACCACCTTATAATTAATTGAAATATAATATAATATTTATTTGAGTTGAAAGACAACCATATTTTAAAATTGAGGTTATTTTGATATTGTTTGTCTAAATTATTAATTTGAGGTTTAATTTTGTTGTAAATTGATCATATATAGGGTTTGGATACCTAGACATAAGGGAATTACCTATAAATTGAGATTTGTCGTTTGCGAGGTATCAGATTACAAACTATTAAATTTTAGATCATTTTGATATTATTTGGTTTAGGTTTTGAATTCTAGTACATAAAAATTATGTAACAAGTCATATTTGTGTCATGTTCTAAAACATGATCCTTACTATTTGTTTTTATCCAAAAAACATTATATTGTAATTGGGTTATTTAGGAGTCAATTAATTGTTTTTGCTAATTTTTGCTTCTGATTTATTCCATGTCTTTGGTTTGTCCATAATTTGTATGAATTTGTATTGCTACTCAAGAAATTATAATTGTATTTTAATTTTGTTTTGTTCTTAGCATATTTATTTATTCTTGATTCTAATAATTATAATTTGATTATACTGTGAAGGCTACTAATTTTGATTTGTTGATTTCAATTATGAAATGACCAAAATAAAGTAAGTTATGAGGTAAAGGATATAATGAACTTACTACAGTGAAAAACCTTGATTTTTATGTAAAACATGAGAGGTCTGAAGGTATGTTTTATCTTACTAGCCAAATTTTACAAATTCAGAAAAAATATCTTAAAACAACGAATCAGCTACACAAAACACTCACGTCGTTTTCCAATTGTAAACCATAGGCCACCAAACTCGAGCTCTTATTTAAAATGTATAAGGAACTAAAAGATTAGTTGAATTCAATAAATAAAATAACAGGGTTGATAACCGAGGAAATATCGTTTAAAAGTTCGTATGGAATGTCAGATATGATTTTGAAGAGTTTGTTGATAAAAACACATATATGAGTGAAGATAACTATCGTTTTGCATCTGTTGGAAAAGGAATGTAAATTTCTATGCAATGGGGAATTATAAAGATATGAATGCGGACTTAGACTCCATTAAATTGAAAATTCTTAACTTTCAAGGTAAAATAATCTCAATGCTTATTTGGAGTGGGGTAGAAAGGTATATTGAATTTTTAATTGTAGGGAAAAAAATGGTGGCAAAGTTTGCTAATTATATACAAAGATTATTCCAAGAACATTAATTGTGTTTTCTGGTGGTAGAAGGATACTAAGATATAAAAATAAGGGAATAAATACCAGCAATTACTTTTCTTTTAAAGAAGGAAAAAGAAAAAAAGTTTGAGATTAGAATTCTACTACAATTTAGAAACAATATAGGAGGCTATGTTTCCTTTAGTTTCTATGATTAATGGGTCGCATGAAATGTTATAAATAAGTCTTGAATCAATTTTATAATATTTTAGTTCCTTCTTTTTTTTTCAAGGTAGAACATGGATTTTATTTTATTTTGTTAGTTACAACTAAAGACTTGTTTAGACTTAATTAATATTTTATTTTCAGTTAGGATCCAAGACTTGTTTGAATCAGGTTTTGGACTTATGATCTTAGGGTTTTTGATCAATTTTGTAAGTGAGTCAAATATTAATTGTTTTCATGGCGTCAACTCATCTTTTTTCAATAATGTTGGAGCCTTGAAATAAATTTTCAATGTGTCACACTCCTATCAGATCTTTTTTGGCCTTTTGGTATCATATTCAATCTTGATTGTGAGTTACGTTACCATGTGATCACGAGATCCACATAATTTATATTGTCTTTAATTTTTTTAATTCATACTCACTTTTATCGATCGCTTAGGTTGCCTTTGAATCAACTTAGTTGATCAAATCATTTTAGGTTAACCTTTGCATGACTTAATTTGATACTCAGCCTAAGTAAGGAATCAAGTTTGAGGGTTCAATGCTACCTGTTTGGATAGTTTAATGACACAACGAAAGAACTTCCATGGAAATGCACGAGTGTTGTATTATTTTAATGTTTTTATTAATAAAATCACATTGAAATTATCATAATGTTGTTTTTTATATAATTGAAACCTGCTTTTGGAATAATGATAGAATGTTGTCTAAGAAACAAATATTTTGGCAAAACATTTCCAAGAAAAATTAAGCACATTAATGACACAAAGATTTTAGTGATAGAGATATTTTTGTCCTTATTTTAAATCATTCATTTTCTTTAAGTATGTCTTATGATTATTATTTTTTATTAATATTTTTTAAGAAGTTAGTGTCATATAATTAAGTACAAAATTATAAAGGATTCCCATAACACAATATTAGATATTTTAATATGTAGTTTTTTTTCTTCTAAAATTAAAGAATTAATCTATAATTATTAGTGTTATTTTTTTATATTTATTGAAGTATATAATTTTCAGTCTATTCTATTAAATCTATGCTTCAAATTTTGAGTTTATAATCAAAAGTTATTTTACAACTAGAAAATATATTAGCAATGCTGCATATTTCTTTTATGTTATTTTTTGAAAATAAAATTAGCATAATCTCTGCTTTTTGAAAATTGGAACAATAAAAGGAGCACAACACTCCACACGCACATAAGTATCATGCAAATGATGTCCCCATCCCACATTGAAGAATTTGAGCTTTTCTAATCCAAGTTGCATTGCCCTAGCCATTCCAAGTTTCTTCATCTTGCCCATAACAAAGCTCTCGTCGTCATCTCCTAGCCCTAGAGATAGCGAACCTTCCTAGACCGTATTAGTTGGCTCAAACGGGGTAGGTTGCACTTACTCTAAATTGCTAATCAATTTATTACATTTAAGAGAAGTCAACAAAAAATATTCAAAGTCTACAAAATTACTCTAAATAACTAATCAATTTATTACATTTAAGAAAAGTCTACAGAAATTGTTCAAAGCCGGTTAACGTTGAAAGAGAAATCTAGCAACCTACGAACGTCCAACAAGAAATGCATTCAATACAAGATTTCGATTTTATTTAATAAATACAGAATTGAATATATATATATATATATATATATATATATATATACATCTTCAGGAAGAAAAAGAATCTGACAAAAGTCAAAATTGTTGCCCCTTCAAACTTGACTTTTTCTTCGTCTATCATCACGAAATGATCAAGCACATAACTCAATCTCCAAATTGTTTAAAATAGTAGCTACATGAACAATAGTAGGCCTACTCTTCCTGGAATTACTTACACAAGCTGAAGCAACCTTGGCCAATCTAGTAAGTGGCCTCGTATCAGAAGGCAACACAAGTCTGAGATCAAAAAGCTCACTAAACCTCGTTTGTTTAATCAGAGGCAACGCCCATCTAACAAGCGAACCTTCGTCAGCTCGCCTCCCACTCAACAGCTCCAACAAAACCACACCAAACCCATAAACATCACTTTCCTTGCAAGCCTCCCCCCTTCCATTCCTCCAATGCTCATCATCCACGTACCCCGCAAGCCCCCTCTTTTCATAAGGTGCCAGCGAAGATAGCCCATAATCACAAACCCTAGCACACAACTTGTCATCTAGGAGAACATTTGATGCCTTGAAACATCCATGAACAATATTTGGTGACATCCCTTCGTGCAAGTATTCGAGTCCTCTTGCCGCCCCGGCTGCAATTCTGAAACGCCGGCTCCAGTCCAGTAAGGATGATGCCCCATCGGAATTTTCATGCAGATAATAATCCAAACTCACCGCACTAACAAACTCCATTACAATGATTCTCTCACCGGGAGCCTGGCAAAGTCCTAGTATAGGAACTACGTTGGGATGATGAGCCGAAGAGAGTGTTTTCAGTATTGAAGTGAACCCAAAACCAGCATTGCTCAGAACAAGAGAAGGGTGTATTCTCTTCACAGCAACCGGCTTTTGATCGCTTGGCAATACACCGGCGTACACAGTGCCTAAACGACCGGTGCCGATGATTCTTCGATGATTGAACCCTTCAGTTGCATCATCGATATCTGTTAATGGATACCCCTGTGCAGGAATCTTGGCAGCTGGAAGACTTTCTTCAGATTCCTTCGGTTTCTTTCTGCAAAAAAATATCAGTACCAAACAAAGAATGGCAGCCGATGATGCGAGAAGAGACAGGATAAAATAATAAGCAACTTCCTGGCTGGATTTCATATTTTGTGATCTGGGCTGCAGTGTTTTCCTGTTTTGGACTGTATATGATTTTGATTGATAATTTGAAATTTCTATATATGATCTCTCTGGAGGCAAAGAGGGTTTGTGCAGAGATCGAAGATGGCTTGTCTATGAACTGTTGCGCGAAGAAATGATCATTTTATACGGGGATTGATTTCATGTTAGTGAGGGCTAGTTTAGAAAGCGAAACAGAAAGTATCTAAATATCTAATGAGAGTTATTTTGGTAGGATATTTTGGATTTGGAAATCTATCCAATTGGTTTAGTTGCGTTGGTTCGCGGTTGGCTGCCGTCTTCTGTGTACCTTTTCAACTAAAAACTGGTCTGACTTTCAATTCCAGAGGGTTTGTTAATTTCTTGGTATAACCTAATTTTTAGTTAAGAAAAAATTGATTTATTTTTTATAATTTTAATGTTTGGCATCTTTTCTCCTCTACTAGGAGTGGGTATGTTAGAAATAAAAGCATGAATATCTTGTGTATTTCTTTTCTTTAAAAAAAAAAAAACTGATAGTTATGTTTTCCTTTGAAACTATTTAGTATTATTTTTTACTCTAGTTTTTTCTTGAGAAAAAAAAAATGTTTAGAATCAAATAGTTGATGTTTCACTTAGTTTCGCCAAGCAAAAGAATTGTTATTTATCTAGAATATTTATGTTTAAGTAGCGTGTTTACAGTTTTGGATTTATATTAAAAGTGGTTTCCTAATCACTAAAGAGGTCAAATCATTGACACAAATCACTTTTGAATTGTGTAATGTTAATTCTCTTCAATCACCCATGAATTTTAATGTTTATAAATGTCATGATAATTATTTATTTATAGGTAAATTCAATTTCCTAGTTGACATTCTTATGATTCATGAAAACATAATAGTCAGTAATCAATATGTCTTATTAGTACATATATAATCACCAAATAAGATTACATTTTATTAGCATAATAATGGTTTTTTATGTATATTGTTTTATCATCAATATATATTTATTATACATGTGAATAATTTTTCCAAATTTGTATAAGATATTTAAGTTTTTGATTCAAAGCATTAATGTTTGTGTATTTTTATAAGTCTTTGTCGTGTTTGTTCATATTTCTTTTTCATTGTACGCTTCGTCTGTTTTAATATTCAATGGACTTAATTTATCTTATTGATGTAAACAAGTCCAATTTTACCTAGGTGTTTTGGATCTTAATTTAGCACTTCAAGTTGAGAAACTCACTATTATGAATAATATTAGTAGTGTTGAAGAAAAAAAATTAAGGCTTAAGAAAAATTAAACAGACTAAGCCTAATATTTACAAGTTCAAACTTATTGCCAAAGGTTTTACTTAGAAATATAACATTAATCACAAAAAAGATTTTTTCATCAACCTCTAAAAATCACTCATTTAGAATTCTCATGGATTTAATAACTCATTATGATTTAGAGTCCCATCAAATCGATGTGAAAACAACTTTTCTAAATATGAATGTTTGTGAAAACAACTTATAAGAAAATGTCTATATGATCAACCTGAGGGATTTTCAGTTGAAGAAAAAGGAGAGCTTGGTGTCTAATTTTTTTTTAAAAAAAAATCAATATATGAACTTAAACAAGCATCTAGACAATGGTATCTTAGCTTTAATTATAATATTACTTATTTTAATTTTTTTTTATGGAAATCATTGTTGATCGATGTATATATTTGAAGGTTAGTGGAAGTAAGTTTATATTTTTTATTATGTATTTTTATGATATATTACTTGCAACTAATGAAATATTGTAGTATATGAAAAGAACTATGCCAAATGAATAACGCATTAATTAGTTCTTATTTAATTATGATACATGTTGAGACAAATGTACGTATATTTGTAAAGTTTTAGCATTTCTCTATGCATATTATGTTAGGGATTCAAATAATGGCTGCGTGAATGAATTATGGTGAAATTGTTGGTGGGGAGATTCGTATATTAGCTTTTTTTCTGAGATGGTTTGGGATTAAAATAGAAAGCGTCGAGGATTTAGTGTTCTTTTTGGGAACCAATTGCTGTGTTTGTTTACTGCAATTAAGCAAGAAGAAGAGAATCTTTTTTTTTTAAGGTTGTTAAAAAAAACTAAGAGATCTATAAATAATATTTAATTTAAAAACTTTTATTAGAGAGCTTGTTATTAGATTTCTTTACCGTCACAGAAAAAGAAATTGTCTATTTTCTAGAGAGGAGAAGAGGTAAGTAGAATTTATTAGTAGTGAAAAATATAAAAATAGACCTAACATTAAAGGTAGGGTCCCCTTTAAATACAAGTCCATAAAAATCAATAATATAAATTCAACTCGTGAATATTTGTTATATCTATAAAAATAAAAATAAAAACAGTCCATCTAGTATATTTAACTTGTTTGGATAAAAAAATATAAATCAAGTTTATAATTTATAAAATATCAAAAATAGAATTAAAATAAAAACTCAGCCCGACTATATTTATCGAAGACCACGTTTTTTGCACTTTTTATTAAGGAATAATATTGTACTCGTACAGTATAAAAGATGGAAATCTTTTGGTCGGCTCTCCTTTCCCACGTCTTTCAACACTGCAGAGGTCTCTATCCTTGTAGGTAAAGCCTCATTTCAGGTAATTAATATATACTACAAAATATATTATTTTTAGGGGTTCGCATAAGTATACAAATGCGTATATTACAATGCTCTCTCTTATTTATAAATTTATTAAAAATTAAGCATATAAACCACCTCATATATTCCTTTTTTTTTTTATATTTGATAGTTATAGGTTAAGCATTTCTATTTATTTTATTTAGAAATTTCTTGTTTTAAAAAAAATTATTAGTGGGATTTTTATTATATTAGATTTCTTTACGGGAGATGGGGAGAGGTAATTAAAATTTAATAGTGAAAAAATTAACACCATGTTTTTTCCTGTTTTGATCCAGCAATATAAAAAAGATGGAAAGCTGTCGATTGGCTCTCCTGTCCCACATCTGCGGAGGTCTCTATGTTTCTTGGTGATGCTTCACATCAGGTAATTAATAGATGCAAATGGCTATTTTACAATGCTCTCTCTTATTTAAAATTTTATGGAAACCATTCAAAATTTTTAAAAGTTTGCCATAAACCCCTCAATGTTTAATAATGCTATTATAAAAAAATAAAAATAAAAAAACTTCGGTGCTAAAAAACCCATATTTGCAATTTAAAAAAAGTTGAAATTAAAAACTTACAAAATTAAAAAAGTCTTTTTTTAATATTTGTAATTCGCAATGGACAGTGTAATAAATTTATTTGTTCTGTAAATATGTGGAGGTAAATTGTATGTATATAATGCTTACTCTTTATTTCCATTTATTTTTTATGTTAACAAAATAAATAGTAGTTCTATTTATTTATTTTTATGAGAGGAAAATGCACCCTTCGGAAAGTTTATTTGTGAGGCTAGATGAGCGAGTAAAATTCTGGTTGTTTCAGACCCTTACAAGAGATGCACGTACTGATTCGAAACTCAAGATCTGTTGTGCAGATCGTAAATTCTCTATCATCACATCACATCTTGCTTCTTGGAGAAGTGGTTGTATTTATGAATATGTATATATGGTTTTGGGCCATTAACAATGATTTGTCCTTTGATTTTCCCATTTACTTCTAAATTGCTTCATTGATTGGCAAAAATATAAGTTTAGTGCCACCTGCAGGCTGTTCCGATCAGAAGCTCCTCCAAAAACAGAGCCTCACCATACCACTTGCCATCGCTACGGTGATCTCCACTCCATGCTCACTGATTCACCAACCTGTAAATTTGAAAACACATTTGCATACTTTGAGATACCCTTCACATAATCATCTGCAGTGTTGTTGTCGGAGTCGTTGTCCGAAAAGGATAGAGCCTATGGAGCCAGCCTAGCCTATCTTCATAAATAGGAAGGGCCTATGAAAGACCAACCTGGCTTGCTAACTAAAGCGGCGAAGATTTAATTTGAAGATTTATATAAAGAAATTTGCTTAAGAGTATAATCTTATTGAATGCAGCCAATCGAATTTGGTAGAAGCAAATTTTCAATACGTTCATTTACATTTTTACAGTGTACAATTCCATCACCGACTCCTTGATTACGTTAACACCACCTTTCTCTTACCTTTCTCCTTCTCTTTCTCCGTGAATTAGCCTTTCACGGTGAGAACACCATCCCGGAGGCGGAGGTAAAAACTGTGAAGGTAGCCCAGAAACAAGAACTGGAGCTTATAATGATTTGTTCCTCCATATATCCATGTTGGCAACGAAAGTTTGATTGTTTGCTCAAGCTACGCTTCCATGATCTGAGGCATCGTCGTAGTAATACGGCGTCAACTTGCCGTCTTTTTTAGCAGTCTTGGACTGGTTCTCTGCACCGATTTCTTGCAGCATTTTCACCACTCTTCTCATCGATGGGCGGTTGATGGGAAGGGGATTGGTGCAGAGGATGGCAATGTTGAGGACTTTGCTTATCTCTTCCTTGAAACAAGAATCAAGTTTTGAGTCAATTACATGGTCAACTCCTTTCTGATCTATATTGGTGCATACCCAATTGACCAAGTCCTTTTCCCCGTAATCCGGATCAACTGGGCGTTTACCGGTTACCAACTCGAGAATAACCACACCAAAGCTGTAGATGTCACTCTTTTCATTCACTCGAAGGGTGTACGCATACTCTGCATCAAACGTATCAAAATAATTTACTTTCAGCTCAGCAAAAGTTATTGAAGTTGGATGACAGGCCATTAATATATTTGTCAGGAGATAAACAGGTAATTCACAGCAGGAGAGCTTCCAAATTATGAGATTTCTAGTACTTATTAATTGGCAATCAAATCCTAAAAACTATCCCTAATGATAATTGATGTGCTCGAAACAAGGGGAAAAAAATAATAATTTCAGCACAGATCATTTTCACAATCACTAACCTGGAGCAATGTAACCACAAGATCCTGCAATGACTGACATGGATTTAAGCTTTCCAGTTGACTCAAACACTTTGGCTGCACCGAAATCAGCTACCCGAGCTCCATAATCACCATCCAGCAATATATTGTTGGATTTCACATCTCTATGAACAATCGGGGGAACACAATCATGGTGCAAATAAGAAAGTCCCTCAGCCGCGTCAGCAACTATCTTGTATCTTGTTGGCCAATCTAGCAGCCCCTGCCTTGCTACTATGCAGCAGGTCGCCCAGGCTACCATTAGGCATATATTCATAAACCAAAAGATTGCAGTCTCTGGCAGTACAGCAACACCATAGCTTTACAATGTTCTTGTGCCTGATCTTACTCAGAGTCGCAACCTCTGCATCGAAACAATTGTCTTGAATCACCTGACCTTTCTCTGCATCGTCACTCTGTTTTTTCGGTGCTCCCCAGAGCTTCTTCACCGCGACAGCCTCGCCATTGCTAAGCACAACCTTGTAAACTTTCCCAGACGATCCACTGCCTATAACATTGTCCTCGTCAAGACAGTCCAGGATCTCGTATTCACTAAAACCCAGATTATGAAACGACATCAAAGTCCATCTCGACTTATCAGCAGCCCTTGCTTTCTTGAAATTCCTGTACTTGAAATAAAACCAGACCAGACCAAAAATAAGAAGAAACACAGCAAGTGCGAAAACAGACCTCATCAACCAAGCATAACCTATATCTCTCCCGCCACCCTTCCCATCACACAACCCCTCAATATCACCACACAAACCAGGGATTCCCAGTAAAGCTACTCTTGTACATCTCCTTGGCAAACAATGGCGGGATCTCTCCTGACAACCTATTACTCGACAAATTAAGCTTATTTAACTTCAAATTCTGCAGACCAATTGGGATTTTTCCCGAAAACCTATTATTCGACAAATCGAGATAATTAAGCACAGACATTCCCTGCAATTCCATCAGGTATATTCCCAGAAAAAGCATTGTTTGCCAAATTTAGCTCATTCATTTTCTTCCACGAATTGACCCCATCCGGTAACTCACCCGAAAGGGCATTCCCGTGAAGATCCAAACTACCAAGCTCCTTCAAATTCACTATACTCCCGGGCAATGATCCATTAAACCTATTTTCACTGCCCGAAAACTCAGATAAATTCGCTAAGAAACCAATTTCCTCTGGCAAGTTCCCATCAAAGTTATTCCTATCAATAATCAACTTTGACAAATTTGCAGCACTAGCAACTGTTTTCGAGATCGGACCTGAAAATGAATTGTTGACAAGATCAAACAACGAAACACGAGGCAAACCCCAAAGCCCAGTTGGCACTTCGCCGGATAACCGGTTATATCCCAGCCGGACACGGGTCAAACTCCGGCAATGACTTAAACTTTCCGGTATTTGACCTGAAAACGAGTTATATATCATCAAAATCTCCTCTAACTCGCCATATTGACATAAACTTGCCGGAATTTGTCCAGTTAAGTGATTGTTTGACACGTCTAGCCATCTTAATGGCGCGTTTTTGCCTAGATTTTGAGGCAACTCGCCAGTGAGTCCATTTTGAAACAGCCTGAGCTCGTATAAGTTCGGTGAGTCAGCTATGCCTGGAGGCAACGTCCCTGTAAAGCCATTTTCGTAAAGATTGAGACTCTCTAACGGCAACTGACACAACTCATCAGGAATCCACCCGGTTAACCGGTTCATTGACGCGTCGAACCTCTTTAACTCGGTCAGCTTCCCCATCCCCCGAGGCAAACCACCGGTCAATGAGTTGTTGTAGAGCTCAATTTGGACTACGCTGGTCAACTCAGTGAGTGATATCGGGATCGAACCGACAAGATTGTTGTATGCAAGGTCTAAATCCTTGAGTTTCTTGAGTCGACCCAGTGAGTCAGGGGATTTCGCCAATTAAATTACACTGACTGAGCCACAAAATCTCCAGGTTCGTAAAGTTGCCAAACTCGGGAGGGATCCGACCCGGTGTAAACGGGTTGTACGATAAATTGAGCATTCTGAGAGTAGTAATGTTGACTAAAAAAGGCGGTATTATACCGTCGATGAGATTGTAAACGAGAGAAATAACCTCCAGTTTTTGAAAACGTGCGAAAGTATTGGGAATGTCACCTGAGAAATTGTTTCCGGTGAGGTCAAGGTATCTGAGGTTAGGGAGGTCAGCTAGGGTGTGGGGGAGAGTACCTGTAAGTAGATTTTGAGAAAGATCAAGGTGTTGGAGATTCTGACAGGCGGAGATATCTAAAGGGAGAGTGGAGTTGATGTTGTTGTTGGAGAAGGAGAGGGAAGTAAGGTTTTGGAGACGGCAGAGGAGGGAAGGGAAAGGGCCAGCTACGTTCGTGTTGGACAAGTCTATGGAGGTGACAGAGTTTGTTGCTGGGTCACATTTGATGCCGGACCATGAACACGGGGTGGTGTCTCTGTCGGACCAGGATGAGAGAGCTGAGTCTGGGTCTGAGAGAGAGAGCTTTGTTTGCTGGAGGTAAAGCCCTTCTTGGTTTAGAGAAAGGGAAGAGGAAGAAAAGGAGAGGATGGAAAGGAAAAGGAAGAGAAGCATGATCTTCTTCTTCTTCTTCTTCTTCTTCTCGTGGACGGTGGCCTCTGTAAGGAGGTGGTGGTGGAGTTCGGTTGAAGATGGGTGTTCGTTTTGGTGCGCGATATAAAAAGTGTTGAGACTTGACAATGAGAGGTGTTTGAGTGAGTTTTCTGGTGAAGGGAGGTGGCAGTGATAGCATAAGAGTGGGCTTATTGCTGTGAGATGAGTTTAAATTTGCTTTTGAAATTTTTATTTTTTCTTTTAAATTATTATTTTTTATGTTTTTAAATAATTCTGACGTGATAAGTTAAAAATAACTTTTAAGAAATAGATTTTTTTTATTTATTTATCAATAAAATCATTTTAAAAAATAAAATTAGTTATATTTTCTAGGCATTAAGAGATGTTTGAATTTTTTTTAAATGTTTTTGAAAACTTTTTATTTTTTATTTTTCATTTTAAATTTTAAAAAAAATAGTTCATATACTAATATTAAAAAATTAATTTTTAAAAAATAAAAAAATATTATTTTAATATAATTTTTAAAATGAAAAGCAATTTTAAAAAGGGTCATAATCAGTGTTTCAAACAAGCACTATCGTGCTGTGTACATTGCACGAAGGAGAATGATAGCCTTCATGGGACAGATTTTACATGAATTTTTGGGTGTGAATAAAATATAAGCTTAATTTCCATTTGTCTAAGCCCATTTTATGTGTTTATTTTTTTTAATATAAAATATCTTCAAATTAAATTAAACATAAATCTCAGTTTTTTTATATATATATATATATAATCCAGAAAAATATAAGGTTGTTACGGATTAAGTACAGCCCTCGCTGTTGAAAGTTGACCATCCACGTACCATGTGCATGAGAGATTTAGAGAAAAAATAAAATATGAAACGATTTATTATCAGAATCAATTCAAATCAAGGACACAAATGGCTACCTATTTTGTTCTGTGTAAAATATTTTTTATAATTATTTTAAATAAAATTAGTCAATAAAATATTTTATAATTACTTTTAAATTCTATTTATTTATTATAAAATATTCTCTACTAATAAAATTCTTTTTCATCATTATTTTCTCTTTTACAATCACCAGAACCATCTTCTTCACCACCGACATATCACTGCTTTCTTTTCCATCACCGTCATCTTCTTTTTCATCACCTGTCTTTCTTCACCGTAAAATATTTTTAAAGTTATTATTTCACATTTAAAATGTTTTCTTTATATATAATATTTTAAAGAAAACTAAGGCCCTGTTTGTTTGCTGTAAAGTGGTTTTTTCTAGAAAGTGAATTCCTGGAAAGCTAATTTCAATGTATGACAGTGTTATGGAAAATGAACTGGAAAACACTTTACAATGTTTGTTTGTGTTATGGAAAATGAACTGGAAAATAATTTATTAATAATTTTTTTTTTCAAGTTTATTAAAATAATGAGAAACAAATCTTACAAATTAAAAAGTTGAATGAAAATGAAATTGAAAAAAAAAATATAATTTCATAAATTATCTCAAATAAAATAAATAATAATCAAAATAATAGAGATCAAATCTAAAAAAAAATTAAAAAAATGAAAGGTGAATAAATTAAAATAATAATAATTAACATTTCATAAATTATTTCAAATAAAATAAGTAACAATAAAAAAATGAGGACCAAATTTGATAGATAAAAAAAAATAATAAAAAAATGATAAGAAAAAAGCAAATAGCAATTATAAAAATAAGGACCAAAATTAATATAAAAAATAAATTTTAAGAGATGGAATTGAAAAATAAATATTCAAAACAAATTATATATAGCAATCAAAAGTTTGAGGATCAAATTTGATATAATCAGCAAATAATGACATTTCTAAATTTTTCATAACTTCCAGAAAGTGTTTTCCGCCCAAATTTTCCGTTAAACACTTTCCTGAAAACCAAGCCAAATTTTTCTTTGACTAAAAAGTGTTTTTCGTTGATCAACTTTCCGGAAGACAAACAAACACTGGAAAGTTTAGAATACACAAACACAGCCTAAAAGTGACGAATTTCACTGGTCTCGAACTCCGCAACTCGTGTGTCGTGCTCGTGTCTATGAAAACTCGGGAGGCTCTCGAGGTCATTTGAATGATCGAAGGGTCAATATTTCTCGTAACTGATTATTGTATGGCCATGAGTCAATATTTATAGCCCTGTTGAATAGTCCTCTGGGTCACGTGAGATGAGAGGCAGAGCGAAGAGAAAAGACAGTTACTGAAGGTAAAATCTTTGAACAAGTGTGACTGTGACACGTAAGACATCGATTTGCTGTCGAGGCAGAAACTAGTAAACGACATCGTTTTCCAGCGTTGACTTGGAGTAAGGGTGGAGACTAAAAATTATCGCCTCATTCTTTTTTTTAGACAGTATCATGACCACGTACTTGAGAGAATTTACAAACAAAACCATATGATAGTGAAATTCATGGCGTTGTAATGATAGATTAATGTAAAGTTGGCCTCGAGGATGTTAATTTTATTTTGGTCAGTGTTTTGTTTTTTTAATTTGAAATAAAATATTTTAATTTTGAATTTGTATTTCGAGATTGTACGAAGAGAGTGAGACGGGGGATCTAATATGAACAGCCAAGGTTGTGCGTGGTTAGTAGATTCAGAGGTCAAAGAAGAGCAGGACAGCTTGTCCCTTGGTTTCCAGGACAAAACAAAAACCCTGTCGCAGGTTCATCCAAAATCCTCCTTTTCTAATTTCATTTAACTGTTTATTGATTGCAATTTAACGTCGCAACATATTCTCTTAAATCTTATACACGTAAATAATTTTATTTTATTTTATTTATTTTTACAGGAAACAAATCACCCTTCATCAGCCCTGGCCTATATATATATATAAACTATATAAAACATTCAATAAATGATTGTGTTTTCCCTATCAGTATAATTTATTGGATTTTTATGTTGTTATCATCAACAAAATCTGATAATAATAATAATATATATATATATATATATATATATATATATAATTTAGACCAAGTTATTTTAAAAAATAACAAAAAGATTAAAAGAGAGGAAGATTGTTATGGTACTAGCTCAAGTCATTTAAGGTAATAACAAATCACTTTGGTGACCTTTTTCTATTTAGGATTCAAAAGAATCCTTAGTAATTAACGCTCTCACCTAATTAAGATTATCAATCATTATTCATTTATAATAATCACTCTCACCCAATTCACTTAAACTATAAAGCGGCAATAAACTCGTCAACCATCCATAGAATGCAGGCCAGCGAGTCAGGAAAAAAATAATAATTACTTAAACCGACACCCAAGAATTCAGCCTCATAAAGAAATCAATACCGACAAATATCAAAAATCTGAACAAAGGTTGTTAATATTGTTCCGGTCGGTAAGGTTGTTAATATCATTTCGGCTTTTTTATTAGTACAAAACTTTTTCCGTTTCGAAGTATTTCGGCGTACCATTTTTGGGGTTGTACTGTTTATATATAATTAATTTTTATATATATATATGGAAAAAAAATATTAATTTAACAAAGCATAATTAAAATTCAAGATAAATTAACTTCAAATTATAAAATATAAACACAAAGTCAAACAAATATAATCTCAGAATTAGAAACACAATCACAAGTTAATCAAAATAAAGAGGATTTTAAGGCCGGAACGGCACACCTAGAACAGTACCGAGACGTTCCGGCCAGAATTTGACCAGTATTTTTGGAACGGGCCGGAATTAAAACCGAGATGAAAATAACGTTGTTTTGTTTTGGTTTTTTTAATGATACGGAACATTCCGGCTGTTCCAGCCAAAATAGAAACAATATTGACAACCCATGCTATGAACATAAAAATTAAAGCTCAAAGGTGCAAAGCTATTTCATGTCAAGCTAGAGCATGACACATGGAGGCATTAACATAGGCAAGTTGTGAGCAGCATAACTGTGGTAGTGAGGGCTATAATAACTTTGGGATCATGAAAAATGCAATCTCTGTCAAAAAGTGCACGTTAGCTTTACCATTGAGAAAGGCCATACAGCAAGCAAGCAAGAGAGGTGAATGGGTAGAATAAAAAAGTTAGCTAAATTAAATTAGGTTTGACAAATTTACTACAATGTTATGATAATGTTTTGCATGATTCTCTTACTTTACTTCATTAACGTGATCAATCGAATGTGTCCCCCATAGATGCTCCCTGTCACGCCGATGTTTCGACGATAAATGGTAGAAAGTCGAGAAAAGGGGCATGCAAGCAAGCAAGCAAGCTCGATATAATTTTCACCCGGAAGAGAAAAGGTACTAATATATATATATATATATAGATTATTACCTATAATGTAGGCCCTAAATTAGCTATATAGTACATGATTTGGAAAAGAAAGGAAGAGGAGGGAAAGTGAAATTTCTAATTTCTATGAATAAGAAAATTCTCGTGCGAGAAATGGCAAAATTATTTATTGGTAAATCAAATATAACTTTCTCTATTGATGTCATTTTAAAAGCTATCCTAATGGAAGGAGAAACCTATGGTGGATATTTATAACGTTGATGTTTATTAATTTCTCCAAAATATATCGATTTGATTGGAAGGAGACACTTTGTTACCACGAAAAAGGATGAGAAATAAAGAGGATAAGGAATGTTGCTGACAAGTACCACGAAAAAGGGCAGAAGAGGTGGCGGCTATCCACTCTGATGTCAGTGGGAATTTGGATTGGTAGTGAATTAAGGGGCTGACACCGCGATAGAGAGTGGAGGAAAGGTGGTCGACGACTAGTTGCGCTGTGATCTAATTTCGTGATCGGCGGGAGAGGAATCTAGAAAAGGTAGTCTATCTTGTAGGAGATGGGCTCATCAAAAGTTTTTTTTTGCATTTATATGTTAGGTAAATTAGCTTTGGATTCTGAAGATTTTATTTAAGTTTACTCGGTTTTTGATTTTTTAAATCAAAACTAACCAATTAAAATCTTTTCCTTTTTCCAATTAGATTTTTTTTGTTCCCAATAAAATAAAAAACTAAAAACTGGGGGGAGGCATCACAACGTCTTGTCTAAGCTTGAGTCGATAATGATATAAGCTTCAATGGTCCTCAAGATGGAGAGCTACTGGTCTAACTGAGAGAGACCTCACTGAGCATCTTCCTAATTCAATGACGATCAAGCTCCGTTTCATACAAAAAGAAAAGAAGAACAAACTTGTTTGCAAGGCAGCACCACCCTGTCCGTCCCAGAAAGATAGTAGTAGCAAATTTTGTGGAACCCTAGCCAAGATCTGTGGGACCCGAACCAGAGCCTCCATTACAGACTTTGAGGCAAGTTTTCGCTTCGATGGGAAGGAAAAGGCAATGGAGGCTCCGACCCATCGGAGTCTGTTCCAGACCACAATCATAATTGTGATTCAAACCCAGGCCAGGCCACCATCTCCCGCTTTTCAAAAAAACTCTTTTTTCTAGTGAAAAAGAGGGGCTTCGAAACTGCTGTGAAAAGAGCTTCTTCATCCTTGTTGTAAGCTTTATCTTCTTTTGTCACGCACACTTTCCCATTCCTTGTGAATGATTTGTTGCGGTTGCTCGACCTGGGAATTACATCGCAAGAGCTCTTTTCTTCTTTCAGTGCACGATGAAAAAGCACCATTCTCATCTTGTATCTATTTTTGCTGTGTAAAAAAACAGTACGGGAGCTGCATGTGTGAGTTTCTGTAGTTTTTTATTTAAGAAAAAAATAAAATAAAATATATTAATTCATAATTTCTCTTGTAAAACACCTAGTGGATGTCTAATTTTCCTGGCGGTCAGGATTGGTTTTTTAAGCTTCGAGAAAACTCTCTTTTTAAAAAAAAAAATTTATGGGCCGGTCCAGATGAGCGAGAAAAAATCTTGTTATCTTAGCTCTTATAAGAGGTGTATGTCCTGACTCAAACTTATAATCTTTTATGCAGATCTCAAGTTTTTTATTATCACACCACGTTCCCGGGAGACAGTCGGGAAAATTGCTCATGTCATTAAACTAAAATAAAATGAAAGGATAAAATCTAAAATATATTTTTTAACAATATATTTATAAATAAAAATATTTAAAAAACAATTATTACTAATCTCCCACACATCACCACTCTCATTTTTTTTCTTCTTAAAAAACATGAGATCTTTTTTTTAAAAAAAAATGAGATCTTGTTGCTTGCCTGCTACTGATTCATCTCTTATCGTTTTCTGATTCGTGTTCTTTGACAGAGCTATGAGATTGTGAAACCACCCACATTCTAGAACAAGTCTCTATAGGTCTGTCCTTGGATTACGTGCACACTATTTCTAGCCTCGTTTTCTCCCATTATAAAACATGCTGGTCGGAAAAATATTTTATTTTTTTAAGAAAATCATTATTTCTTATTTAAATATAATATTTTCTCTCTCAAGATTTATAATAAGTTTGAAAAACATAAACAGTATAAATTTTCTTTTTATACAAGCTTTTTGCAATAGTATAAAGTGTTGAAACTATTTTATTATATTTTGAGATTTAGTTAGTG
Organism: Salix udensis; assembly: GCA_029204005.1. Lineage (NCBI taxonomy): Eukaryota > Viridiplantae > Streptophyta > Magnoliopsida > Malpighiales > Salicaceae > Salix > Salix udensis. The sequence goes on along the minus strand of CM055029.1, from coordinate 2,996,027 downwards.
TCATAAATCTAAATCTTATTATAAATATAGTATAGCATTTTATTATTTTTAATGAAGAAAATAAAAAGGGAAAAGAACAAAATGTTTGATATTATTTAACAATGCTAAAGCTATGTTCCGTCACGGAACACAGTAGTGACGAGTGCAAAACAGATTAGGGCTGGACGGCTACGTGATAGATACAGCTTCGCTACTGGTCTAGTACAGCTATGGAATTTGCAACCCAGAGAGCAGAACCCGTGACTCTTATCCACAGGATCATATATATACATACATACATACATACATACATACATACATATATATATATATATGCTGGATTCTATTATCAGAGAATATTCAATCACTCATCTTTGTCGAGAGGAATAAGGCTTCGTCGTCCCAAAGGACGTGTCGGGGTTGCAAAGAAATATATATATATATATATATATATATCGAGTTCTAGTCATCATATATATTTATTCTAAGAGATTAAGATATTTAAAATTCTATTTATTCATTTAGTTTTATAAAGTATGCTTTTTAGAGGTGTAGTTTACTCACATAAAAAAAAGAATAAGATTTCGAGATATATTGTTGCTAATATAACAGTTACTAGAGACTTATATTTAACGTTAATTTTAAAGTTTCATGGTATTGATCGAGATACACACAAGCTGATCCGGACACCCACATTAATAAAAAAAATTAAATTGGATGACATCTTTGACAAAAAAAAAATTATTTTAATTATTTAATACGTTTAGTTGAAGATATTTTAACTTGAAGTATTATATGAATCTATAATTATTTTTTAAATTTAATTAAAAGAATGGCTGGTATAATTTGAAGGGCACTGATGAGGTGTTTGCCACTATATTTTTTTAAAATGTTTTTGAAAAAAAACTAAAAAAAATATTTTTACTTTATATTAAGAAATTTTAGTGTTTTTAAATATTTGTTATATGTCAAAATCAAAAATATTTTTTAAAAAATAAAAAAAATATTTTAATATATTTTTAAATAAAAAATATTTTCAAGAACAACATCAATCAAAATTTTAAATAAAAATCTTAATAAAAGTTGAACACGGAATGGTATACATGAGGATTTGTATTATTTTTTTCCCCGATAAAGTTGTGTGGTGGCCGGTTAGTGAAAGGGAGTAATCATGCCGAGGTCATCAAGGATACTTTTCATACCCAGGGCTTAATGGAGGGACGACGGTCAGGCATGGAATCGATTGGTAGTGGAAAGGTAAGTTTATTTTATTTTGGAGAAGACGACAGCCATCTCAACATGCTTGCTTGTGCGTACGGGACTGTGCATGCATGCGTTGTCGTATGCTTATCCTCATTGCAACAGACATTTCATCATTGCAACACCCTCAACTAGCTAGGACTGATTATTTTTTATCGGATTTGGTTTTCATTTATATAAAACAATCGAATATAAAAATATGATTAAAAAAGCCAAAATTAATTGAAACCAGTTTAAATTGATCGATTTGTCTGGTTTTTATATAAAAAATAGAAAAATAATACATTGTTTTTCTTAGATTTTTTTTTAATTTAATCAATTTTGAAAAAAAGTAATTTGAGTTGAAAGCAAATTTCTTGATAATATTTCCTAGGCAAAATGACAAATCATAAAGAGTATAGAATAACATTCAATTTCAAACGATGATTAAGAAAACACTTGACAAAATGCATGAATTTCACAAATAGCAACTTCCACTCACACCATTAGAATCCAATTGTCAGATGAACATGGTGCAGCAAATCATCAAAATTTAAACTGAACGTGAGTTTATAATGATTGCAAAATGGCCAGTTCCTGCCTTTTTTATTATTAATTATATGTCAAGTAAAAGGAGTTGAACAAAAACTTGAAGACAGACGCGGCGTTAATTTTGAGTCAGAACGTGTATTTTTTATAAAAAAAATTAGATAATTAAAGATTTTACTCACTTATCTAGATTCACAAAATTTATTTTTCAGAAAATAGAGTTTACTTGCGTAAAAAAAAGTTAGAAAGATAGGAATTGGATCTAACCTATATCTAATTTTCTGGCTATATATTTTTAAAGTGTTTTTTATTTAAAAATATATTAAAATAAATAGATGGAAATATATTTGAAAAGTGCGTTCACGAGAAACTCATTATACTTTTAGATTTTTTAAAATTATTAAATTGGTGTTTCTTAATACAATTTAATTTTTTCTATAATTACACAGCAGGGAATCCTTTCCCCCCCTCCTTGTGCACGGTAAGAAAAAGAAAAGAAAAGGTAAAGCAATAACCATTTCACATGCTTTCACATGGGTGTATCTGCTGCGCTGGTGCATAAGCATGATTATTTTTTCACAATTTCTTTTTAAAATATTTTTAATTTTTTTTAATTTAACATTAACATATTAAAATAATCTAAAAATAAAAAATAACAATAAAAATTTGAATTTGAATTTTTTTTCATAAATATTTTTATAAAATTTATTGGTGAGATTTTTCTTGTAATTCATTATCCTAAATGCATGAATGATCGACCTGCTTAAATATTTTAATTAAAAATTATATTTTATATTTCTACATTCATGGCATTTTCATTAAAAAGCCTGCCACTTGGGTTTTCTCTTAATTATATATTTCTAGTGATAATTTTTAGATAAATTGGGGGGGTGGAAAATAGTGAATATTCTTTATTTCAACAAGGAATTAACTTAATAAATTGACGTGGAGGGAGGAAAGTCGTGCACGAAAAAAAGAAGATACGTTGAGTACAACCTTGTTGCTTGTTCTTCAACGCACAGATCAATGTCGAAGACAATTAGCAAAAGTAACGAGGTGGGAATCATGTGGTTGAGCATTCCTCATCTAACCGTTAAAGATGCGGGAATAGTTACATCGAATGGCCCATAATGATGTTAGCTTTGACCAGAAAGACAAATCTAACACCACATTCGAAAGAAACAAAAACAAAAACAAAAACAAAGCAGCTAAAACGACATCCTAGAGATCAAACAACTATCAACAAGACATTAGTTTAGTTGGCCTGAGTGCTATGTTCAACGTAGACTCAATCTTTTGTCTATTTATATTCGAAAGAAACACTTTTCAAGGTTCTTGTTTATAGCAAAAATGTCTCTTTCCTACCTGTAACTTAATTTATCAGGCTAGAAAGTTTTTCTGGTGAACAAGTGATGACTAGATATGAATAAAGTAATATGGTGTCCATAAATACCCTTCTAATAAACTAATAATAATAATAATAATAATAATAATAATAATAATAATGCATGCTAGAATACTTAATTAAATTTAAGATGACTAGTGTTTAATTAGAAGCAACAAATTGTGTGGACAGCAGCCTCGGGAGCTGCCCAAATAACAGTTTCAATAGAGATGTTATTTTTAAAAGTGTTTTTTTTTATAAATACATTAAAATGATATTTTTTATTTTTTAAAAATTATTTTTGATATCAGCACATGAAAATGATCTAAAAACATTATTTTTTTTTAATTTACAGTAAAAAATAAAAATAAAAAATATTATTTTTTTTCAAAAACACTTTTGAAATATAATATCAAACAATATCGTAGCCAATTGACATACTAAATATTAAATGGAGGTATTTGAAAAAAAATTATTTTTTGAGGAAGTGGAATGGGGACGATTTCGAGGAAGCTGGCCTTTTTCTGCATTGTCAATGCTAGAAAGATATAGAATTCAAAAATAATAATAATAATAATAATAATAATTGTTAGAAGATAATATGTATTTGATACATCCTTATGATGTGAAATCTAGAGGAATAGAGATTCAATGGGCTACTGAAGCCCACAATGGTCTAAGTTCTGGACTTGGAGTTTTGCTTTGGGTATGTTGTAAGGCTATATAGCCCACTTCCATGAAATAAGCGAAACAAGCCCACCATAGATCATTAATAACTGTGGTCCCGACTCTTCTATTTGCTAATGTCGTTTGAGTTCTCATTCTATTATACCTTAACAAATGTTTTAATGACACAATGTAAAGATTATATTACCCTTGAAAAAATAAAAAAAAATATCACACTTATACCCAAAGGCATTTTTGAAAAAAAAAACATTACACTTATAGTAAAGGGATATTTTTGTTGTTTTGTATTGTTTTTGTTTTGTAATAAACAAGTTAGCATGGGGGAAGATTTTTGTTTTATGTATTAGTATAAATATTCTTCGAGTTGACTGAAGTTATTTTTTTAATTAGATATTTTTGAATTTAATCCCTTCGACAATAAGTTTTTTTTGAAATTAGATGTTATTTTTTTTTATTTTACTTTTCTACAAGGATATTACTTTCTTATGATTTAGATTACGAGTTTGACAAGTTTATCATGGTTCACTCAAGTTTTTTTTTAACTTTTACATCAGTTTATCATAATCTATAGCAAGAAAAACATATTTTATGAGTTAACTTGTGATAGTTCGGGTCTATATATCACAATCAAAATATTTACAATATGTATCATTGAATATACATCAAATTTTGAGTTTTGAGGTAGTGATTATTTTTATTTTTATTATTATAAAATATATTATGAATGTTTTGATATATTTGTTGAGGTGGTATCATTTTAATATAAATAACTTAAAAGACTGGGTAGATAATTATGGTCTGCTTGCAAAAATAAAATAAAATAAAGTCTTTAAGATGTGTAAATCATGGAATCATCGAGGCCGTGACCCATGAAGACATGACGTGCAAGCTATAACCCTGCCCAAAAACCGCTCTCTTTTGAGTAAAGAACCCTAATTCATTAACTTAAAGATACCATTTTCATTGCTTCAAATAAGATTAAAAGACAAACCAAGAGCACTCTATGAAGGCTCGAGCAGTATTCACATCTAGAATCAGAGAAAGAAATGTTCATGAAGCAACAGATTTCGGTGGAAAAAATAAATCAATCCGGCAATGAAACTTGAAACAATGATGCATGTACTGTACAGATCACAAATCCTTTTTCATCGTTTTATTTCTTGGGGACGAAGTTGAGTGACCTGGTCATTCCATAATTGAAAAATGAAACAGAAAAGGTAAAAAAATCGAACATAGGAATTTTTTAGAGGAAGAAAGACAAAAGATCCCCTGGAAAGCAGCAGAAGTGTTTTCAGATGACAGCGTCAGGAATTTAAGTAGATACAGAAACAAAAACTGTGTCTACGAAGCTATGGTAAATGCCACTTCTTAAAACAAAACTCTGTTTCTATTTCTTGCAAGCGAAGCTCAACCACCCCCTCCTCCCTCCCTTGACATCCACTCAAATCTTCTCTTTTAAAACTGCAATGCCTCGCAGCCTGTTCATGCAAGACAAAAGAATTTATTGCAGAAGAGAAAAAGAATTGCTAGCAATGCAGATTAAGGTAGACTCTCATCGTGATTCATTGGATGCCGGTGAAGAAAAACTCCCTCTCCTGAAGGGTAGTGGCCCATGCCGAATGAGGATACGAACTTGATTCAGAAAGCGATCGGTCAGACATTCGAGAGCACAGCCCATCTGGCCAATCTCTTACCTACTGGAACAGTTATTGCTTTCCAGCTTTTATCCCCAGTATTTTCGAACCAGGGAAGCTGTGACTCGGTTACCAGGTGCATGACCGCAGGACTTGTTGTCCTCTGTGGATTGTCTTGTTTCCTGTCAAGCTTCACCGATAGCTTCAGGGACAACAATGGAGATGTTTGTTATGGGTTTGCGACACTCCGAGGCTTTGTGGGTCGTTGATGGGTCGGCAACCATTCCACCTGAAGTTGCTGCAAATTACCGGCTGAAGTTTATAGATTTCATGCATGCGCTCATGTCGATACTGGTATTTGCAGCAATTGCCTTGTTTGATCAGAATGTGGTAGAATGCTTTCTATCCATCTCCGTCGACCAAGGCGCAGGAGATCCTCACAGCATTGCCTGTCGGGATCGGTGTTTTTTGTAGTATGTTGTTCATTGTTTTTCCCACCAAGCGCCATGGAATTGGCTTCCCCCTTTCTGCTAATTAACACTCGATATACCAGTGAAATATCCTTAATTCTCCCAAGTTTAATAGCACTGTAGTTTAATATCACTATAATCATTTTACTTAAAATCTTAATTTGTTAAGTGAGGTCACAAAATATAATTTATATTATTCTCTAACACATACCTTTCATGTAAAAGTTCCTTGGATTTAAAACTTGCACATACTCACATTATCTTGTGCTTAGTTTTTCATCGAATAAAATGAGGGTGGTGAGATTCGAACTCGTGACCGTTAGGTCAATAAAACTTTGATATCATATTAAAGAATCATTTCATCTCACCGATATATATATATATATATATATATATATATATATATATATATATATATATCTTGAACTCTCCCTAGCTTTTATCCTGCAAGTTAATCTTCTTAGTAAAAGTTGTCAGTTCATGCTTTTCAGATCACTGAAGGTGCTGAAACTGATCTTTCATGGTATCCTAGCTTTGAGCAAATATTCACGTCCAGATATTTTCATGACTGGCAACATGGTTCAAAAATTATCCCGTGCAAATAAATAAAAAAAATAGAAAAAAATTCATTTGGAGCTGAAAATTAAATGAAAAAACTTCAGCAAATTGAACACTCATAAATATCTATTAAACTTGTGCTTAGTTTTATAAACCTGAACTCCCTCAAATTTCTAAGCGCAGTTCTGGGGAATGGAAGATGAAACAAAGTTTCTAGTCAACCTAAAGTATTATTTACAGTTTAAGTGAATGATTCCTGCTTTCTCTACACGGATAGGACCACCAAAACAATGTCAACATGAAATGGTAATATCGCATATAAATTACACAAAGATAAGGATCTCACATGTTTACTGATATCCCATATCAACCTTAAATTAAAAAAATTCAATTCGACAAAGTTGTGATCAAATCTACTGGATGACATTCATGATTTTGCGCAAAGTTCGACTTGGTTAATGATATTCAATTTAAACCTATACATTAAAAATTAATATGATAAGTTTTAAGATAAAAATCTACTGGATGACATCCAATGTCTTGAGCAAAGTGTAGATGAGATTTTATCTAGTGGATGAAAGAAACAAATACTCTCGATCACCTGTCAAACCTGCAGTTTCATGAAAATGTCATTTGACTTGGAAGGATGCAATATGAAGTGTGGGTTTCATACGTGATCCATAATGCCACCAGAAAATCATAAAAAAACTTAGTGAAAGTAGTTTTTTTTTGGATTCAAGGAAGCTCTACTCTTGGAAAAGTATATTTTATGAGTCCAGGATGAGCGAGTAAAACCCCAACTATCCCAAACTCTTACAAAAAATACACGTCCTGACTCGAACTCGAGATCTGTTATGTAAATTTCAAGCTCTTTATCTACCACACCACACCCTTTGGACCTTAGTGAAAGTAGTTGCTAAGGCATAAAATCCTGGAGAGCACAAACATAAAAACAGCAATTGGACCTGCAACAAAAATTACACCATTCATATCCAGAGGCTAGAAACTCGCATTCCGGTTGCCGGAGAGAGGAGTACAAAATAGCTGTTATAGGGTTTTCCTCTTTGAAGACAACTACATTTAACATCAGCTTCTATCATTGCAGCATCTGCAGCCCATCACTAGAAAATGGTTGCCATTCTTTGTAGCTGCACGGCCATGTGGAGAAACCAAACGTCGAAGTTTGTTAATGGAAGTGGCCAAACATGGCCACCATTGTTGACAAATGAGGTGCTATCTATTCACATAATTTGTCTGGAGCAGACCCCCACCAGACTGTTCAGAATCATCCATTATTGCAAGCTCAACGATATCAATTTGTCTTGTAACTGGGGTAAATTCGTTTCTTAAGGGATCTAAAAGTAATTTACAAAACTGATTAGGGATAATTTAGTAGGTTTACTTCTTTTTTGCATAGTAAACCTGCATTGTGTGAAAAAAGAATGGGCCTTTTATTCAAGGTTTGTTTTAATGTTCTTCATGTTTTGCCTATATAATCATGATAAAATTAATCTTACAATATAAAAAATTCTAATATTGTCTTGAGAGGACATTTTCATTTTTGTAATATAGTTTTTTTTATAATATTATATGCTCTTAAGGTTGTTTAGTAATTTAAAATATTGATAAACCAATGGAAGAAAGTTACTATAATAGCCCCCGAGCTATTTAAGAGGCACGCAGGGAGTCTTCAAATGACAAAAAACTACAAGCATCGGGTTGTTCAACGCGTGATGTGGAGGCGAAGTTGATGGAATGGAGCGTGTCATCATATTCGAGGGACATAGAAAAGCAATTAGAGAGAAAGAAAAGATGTCCAATGCCCTGTAAATACAAATAAGCAAAATGATCGAGGATAAAACAAGTGAAAGAGAGATAAACCTTGCAGCTAGGAATGATGCCACGAACAGTTAGTATTTCATATGTTAATGACATCACCATGTGTATAGAGTGTGGGAATCTATGGTTTAAACCAGCTGAGAAAGTATGGAATCTTTATATTTGAAGGCAGGGAAAACAACAGGAGTTTTCTGTGATTGGAACAAGAAAATTAGAGCCAAGTGTGCTTACTAATTCATAAATCTTCGTTATGATTTTCTATTCATGCTCAACAAATTCATTCATTAGTTCAACCACTATCAACTCAAAAGCTTCCCGAACCTTTCTTCTATCCCAAAATCCACCAACCACAGCACTCCATATTCCATGGTCAGGAACACATCCATCGAGCACCATCTCATCAAAAATGCGAACAGATTTATGCAAGTCCCCTCTCTTGCAGAAACATTTCACAAGAGAATCAAAGGTCCCAACATCAATTGAGATACCCCTAGTACGCATACCTAAGTACAACTGAAAGGCTCTATTCAGGTTCCCATTTGTACAAAGACCTTGGACTACCGTATTATTAAGCTTAACATGAAGGCTCCAAGTTACTCGGTTTGGTGAGATCTGCCCTAGGATCATCTCATCAAGGTAGGTTGCAGCCTCCTGGAACTTGCGAATATTGCAGAACCCATTTATGACTTTTCCATAGAGCCCTGCATCTGGTTTCAATCCCTGAAGCTTCATCCTGTCAAGAGTTTCCACAGCTTCAGCAAGTTTTCCTTCTTTACAGAGCCCATTAATTAACGTACTATATGTTACCATATTAGGCTTATGGCGCTTCCTGACCATCATCTCTAGCAGCTCCATGGCTTCTAAAGAACTACCCATCCTTGCAAAGACCATCCATTAAAGAACTATAGGTAAACACATTTGGCTCAATGGCTTTTCTCTTCATCTCATCAAACAATCCCATGGCTTCATCCACGTTACCAGCCTGGCACAAGCCATGTATCAGACAAGAGTACGTGACAACAGACGGTGAGCATCCTTTTGTCTCCATCTCTTTAAACAACTCCTTGGCCTCAGAAGTCCTACCCAACTTACACAAACCATTAATTAGCGTACCATACGTATACGAATCCGGATCACACCCACGCTTTTGGCATCTCACGAAATATCTCAAAAGCAGCACCAATCGTTCCACTATTCTTACTAAGGGCTTTAATCAAAACATTAAGCGAAACAACACTCGGGCGAACACCCATTTCCCTCATATACTTGTAAAAACTCATCGCAACCTTTAACTGATTCTCTTCAACAAGAATAGCAAATACACTAATGTAAGACTTGTCAGTGGGTTTGCACCCAAAGTCATTCATTTTATGAAAAACCCTGATGGCATCTAATGGCAAATGAACCCGGCCATAGCCTCTGCAAATTGAAAGGAATATCTCCTCAGTAACTCTGCACTTCTCTTCCTTCATTCTATTAAGCATTTCCTCTGCAGGTCTAAATTCATTCGCGGAGACTAATTTAGAGATCATGACGCCAAACGTGGTGTGATCATGCCTAAAACCATTACTGTATTCCGCACTTGCAGAATCAAATATGATTTTAGCTTTGCGTAAGTCCCTTTCTGCTCTAAGTAGTTGCTCAACTTTAGATGGGGTGATTTGTTTTGACCATTTAAGCAATGTTTTCACGCCCATCGCTGCTAGTTCACTTTTCACTTTCTTTTGAGCGTTTTATCAAACAGGTGGTGTGCTGGTAAAAAAGTGTTGGAAAACAGCGCTATTTACCGGAATACAAAAGTATTTTCAGCAGGTTTTGAGAGAAACCTGCAAATGGCCTCTTAAGAAGAAAAAAAACGTTGGAAAGGAAGGGAAATGGAAACCAATTTTGTGGTTCTGTTTCTGTGCTTGGGAAATGTAAGAGGTTATTTTCTGTGAGGGAATTTTGATTTTGACTGAATGGGTAATTTTAGGCTGTGTTCTATTTGAACCCAATGCATCCATGGCCGTAAAGCCCATTTCTACTTGGGCCTCAGGCACTTCTTGGACTCTTAGTAGATTTTTTATTTTTATTTTTTTATAATGATGGATAAAAAATTGCATTCCTACGAGAAAAGTAAGGTTTTGAAGAGGCTGGAATTGGACATTTTTAATATACTTTTAAAAATACATTTTTAAAAAAACTTTATAACCACTTTGCTAGCATTTTTTTCCCTTACACGCGCGCACTTGATTGGCCGGGTGTCACGTGCTGAAAAATCTAGAACTAGTGTAGATTTTTTCTTGAAATCTCATTTCTCACGATATCATATCCTCGTACATGCAAGAATCTAACCATTGGTATGCCATGAAAAGTATGATGAGGTAGCAAGTACAGGACTAGTCTCAACTCAAGTCTTGAGTTCCAAGTACTTTATTAGTTTTAAAGAGAAATGACATTAACAAAAGCTAATAATCTTTATCAAAACACTATTCGCCTCAATTTATAGTGTAATGATGCTTTCTCTTTTCATAAATAAATATTTGAATTGGTTATTTCATTGGTTTTACTAGTCATTGTTAAAACAAAATTAAGATAAAATTAATATTTAAAAAAAAACATGGTGAAATAGTCAAAATATCATTGAAAACAACAAATTTAAAGTTAGTGTTTAGGAGCACTTTTATATTTTAAAATTGAGTTTTTTTTTCATAATAATCAAGTTGACTAAGAATTTTTTTTATATTTTAATAAATAAAAAACATATCTGAAAAAAAATGGTTACCAAATCTCAACTTTTTATCATGTTGTTGGAAGCGTCGCGTCATCATTTTTCTCTTGAGATGTTATGTGTGGCAGACAACTATACAATTATTGTTTTTTTTCTCATTGTACTTTTCTCATTTCTCTATTTGAGAATTATGCTATTTGTGTAAAATTTTAGAATTATCCTCTGATTTTAAGATATTTCAAGTTTGGTCAACTTAATTTTCTTCTACTCCTACTTTTGGGCTAGTCTCGTGATCACTATTTTTAAATTTGATTCAACTATGTTTTTTTTATTATTATTTAATTAAAATAAAATTAATTTGTTTGATCCAGATAGGTTTATAACCCAAGTCGTGGATTTTGTTTTCTTGTTTTAAAACGTGTTGATAACATTTGAACATCATTTTAGGGGCAAAACATAAAATAAAATTTTCACAGCTAATATTTATATCTAATTGCTTATATTTGTGAGAGGTATTCTATGCTTTATGAAACATGATGATAATCCCTTAAAAAAGGGTTAAAAGAAAATTTGGATTTCATCGTTATATAAGAAAATATATTTACTTGAATTTGCTTTGATTTTAATTTTCAAGATCACGAGCTCCTCCTAATGCCAAGAAAAAGTCAAACAATATCTCTATATAATGAAATCCTCAAAAAGGGCCTGTTTGAGAGAGCGGTTGTGGTAGTTTTTTAAAGTATTTTTCGTGCCGAAATACATCAAAATGATATTTTTTTTATATTTTTAAAATCATTTTTGACATCAGCACATCAAAATAATCTAAAAATACCAAAACATATTCATTTAAAATAAAAAAAAATGAATTTCAGCAAAATGGTGTACGGGATGATGTGTTGAGTCTAAGAGTAAAATCAATAGTTAATTACTAGCAAATTTACCCTGAATTATTATGTTACAAGGCAGGCTAAGGGGTATTTGGGAAATCTGTTTGAAAAATATTTTTTTAAAAAATGAATTTTTTATTTTATTTTAAATAAAAATTAATATTTTTAGATCATTTTGATATGTTGATGTCAAAAATAATTTTTAAAAAATAAAAAAATATTATTTTAATATATTTTGAAACAAAAAAAACCTTTAAAAAAACCTTTTATAGAATAAACAAAATTATTAATTATTAAGTAAAAAAACACATGCGCGGTGCCACGTGCCAAATATTACCACTAGAAAAATAAGCAATTTTAAACATTTTCAACCAATGTGGTTTTTATTTTTTATGATTTTAGATATTTTAATATGCTATATCAAAAATATTATTTAATATCTTATAAAATAAAATAAAAAAGATTAATAAATAATTTTAAAAACAAGTTTTGGAAAAGACAGACCACAGAGATAAGACCACCTCGGATGGACCAGTATCCTCTCGTATCCTCCCATACCTCTCACTCTAGATAAGATGGCCCCACACCCATCACCCCTCCTATCCTCTTCCCTGACAGCATTACCGATACCGACCACAATAAAATCTCCCTTCACAAAAATACTTTTAAACCAAATTAAAATTAAAAATCTCCCTCCATCATTTATCTCTCTAGCACTTGCCCGCCGTTGATTGTATCCGTGACCCACACAAGTGATTCTTCCTTTATTCTCCAATGCACCAATCAAACGGTATCACATTGTAATATTGTGTTCCCGAAGCACAGGATCAAGAGTAACTTGAAAAACAAAACAAAAGGAAATTAACCGCTCTTCAGAGGCAAAAAACAAACGGTTTTAAGAGCTCACCCTAGCTGCCATTATCACATTTTCCTCTCTCTCTCTCTCGAAAGTCCAGCAATGGAGTCACGCGTCTTGTCACGTGCCACCACCATCGCTCACGTGCGTACGCCACTGCGAGAGAGCAAGGGCAACGCTAGTTCCAGCTTCATGTCAATCAAACCGATCGGAGGAGTCAGTGAAGGCGGAAATCTGATATGGGGAAGGCAACTAAGGCCGTCTCTTCTTCTCGAAGCTTCTTATCCGGTTACCGCAAGGAAGGAGATTCTCCGTCCAGTTATGTCAGCAGCTTCGTCTCCGGCAGAAGGAAGCGATTCCTCCGGGTGAGGTCCGTTTCCTCCGTTCTGACTCGGTCGACGCGCTCCGTGTCGAACTCTGAGTCGGTTTTGTTCTTTTTTTTTTGACTCGGTGTTTTTGCAGGGATGAGAAGGTGGCTCCGGTTGGTTTTTTTGACAAATATCCGGCTCTTGTTACCGGTTTCTTCTTCTTCATGTGGTATGCACGTAGAATCCTGTGACTTCATTTTCTTTTCACTGAACAATATTCACGTGACTTCGACTAACAAGGGTCAAACTTCCGGTCTCCCTGGTTTTCTATATATATATTTTATTGAATTATTATGGTTATTATTTGCAGGTACTTTTTGAACGTGATATTTAACATACTTAACAAAAAGATTTACAATTACTTCCCTTATCCATAGTAAGTATTAGTATTTCTTTAGTTGCTGATTAGTTGTTATTATTTGTAGATAGTATGTTAGTTAATTAGATGTGTCTTTCTGTGTTTTAATAAAATGTTTGCTTTTGTTGGTGATGTCTTATGTAGTTTTGTGTCGGTGATTCATTTGTTTGTTGGGGTGGTATACTGTTTGGTGAGCTGGGCTGTGGGCCTTCCCTAAGCGCGCTGTAAGTTAAACCTCGTTTCAATGGCTATTTCTTGTTCTAACATGGGATCGATGGTTTCCTGGTTTGGTTGTTCAAGGGAAGCATGGCTTGTCCTTGCAATGAGAAGAATTCCTTGTATTATCATGGTCTAAATTGAGAAAGAAACGACTGAAAATTCATATTTCCATTAATTTAAACATATTATAATTATTTTTGGAGGGTAAGAGGGGTGTTATAATGCATGATGTTCAGGATATAGACATTGTAAATCCATTTTGTGCCCTGTGATTTTTGTAGGAATCGTGAGTTCCTGTCCTAATCTTAATTGTAATGAGTCATACAGTATTAGGAAGAGGATTATTGAAGGTGAAGGGTACTGATAATGCATTACCTGGTTGCTGTGTATTGCGTACGTGCAGCCTGTTGACTCAAATCTCCTGAAGCTGTTGATTCCTGTTGCTGTCTGTCATGCATTAGGCCACGTGACCAGTAATGTCTCATTTGCAGCGGTTGCTGTCTCCTTTACTCACACAATAAAAGGTGACAGCAGGAAGGCACTATATTTTCCAAAATTTTTGGGAAAATTTCTTTCCTTTTCTTTTTGTTTTATGAGGACATTATAACCTCTAAGAAGTGGTTTCCTTATCTATAGTCGATTGTGTTTGGTTGCAGCACTTGAGCCCTTCTTCAATGCCGCTGCTTCTCAGTTCATATTGGGACAGCAAATACCCTTAACTCTATGGCTGTCGCTTGCGCCTGTCGTTCTTGGTAAGCTCGCTCTTTTATATCTGCGATGTTATGCCATCTTATTGAAATCATTTTACGTTACATTTAGATGAAAAATCATATCTACTCATCATTAGCTTCATCCTCCTGTCAACTTGAATTGTCTGCATAATTCGAAACTCCATGTTGATTGTTAAAATGTTGATAAGATACGTATCACATATTTGTATGACATTCCTTTGAAAATTAAATGCAGGTGTGTCCATGGCATCATTGACCGAGCTCTCATTTAATTGGATTGGCTTTATTAGTGCTATGATTTCCAACATCTCCTTCACTTACAGGAGTCTCTACTCAAAGAAAGCTATGGTAATTCGGTGAAGTTCTTGTTTGTTCTATATGACCAACTGCTTGATACTTATCAATAAGCACTTCCTTATAATTTCTTCTTCTTCTTCATTCTGCGCAGACTGATATGGACAGCACTAATATTTATGCTTACATTTCCATCATTGCGCTCATTGTCTGCATTCCACCTGCCATTATTGTGAGTATGGTAGCATTGGTACCCCTATAGATTTCAATCGAAAAGACCAGATTAAAAATCCCAAACATTCAGTTCCATAAAACCTCTTCTTACTTTGTGTCACGTTTGCTTTTGCAGATCGAGGGACCCCAACTGCTCAAGCATGGCTTTAGTGATGGAATAGCTAAAGTGGGTCTAACCAAGTTCATCTCAGACCTCTTTTGGGTTGGAATGTTTTATCACCTCTACAATCAGGTATGAGTCTTCATCTGACCTTTCGCTGCATATACAATGTAGGCATATTATACAATGCCTTCGGTGCATTGGTGTTTAAATGTCTTTTGCGTAACAGCAACACAATTTCCTAGAAGAATTTTGCGGTGATTTGAATGTTTGCATTAGATTTCCATCACGAGTGGTGACACATTCAGAGATGGTACTCGTACTAATGATTGGGATATGTAAATAAATCTTTCGGAATTGCTAATATGATCAGTACTTCTGGGATCTATGCATTCAAATCGTTTCAGAAACTGTTTTCGGACAATTGTATAACCATTAAGCACGAAGCATTTTAGCTCCAATCAATGCCTTTGGATTACATCAAAGACATGGTAGAAGGACCCTACGAATTAAGTAAATTGTGTGGTCTTCTTTTGCATTTACTCATAGATTTCAATTCAACCGCTTGGCATTTCTATTCCCATCCTTATCCAGGAAAGCCAAACATCTCTCGGGGAAAGGTTATCACAAATTGACAATACTGCTTTTCAGGATTATAAAACAATTTTTTCCTCTTGAAATTTTCAGTTGGCTACCAACACCTTGGAGAGGGTTGCACCTCTTACACATGCAGTGGGCAATGTGCTGAAACGTGTGTTTGTGATCGGCTTTTCAATCGTAATCTTTGGTAATGAGATGTCCACCACTTGATCTACTACTACTATTATTGTGGATGCTAAAATCAAAATAGTACTTAACAATTCCCTCCTTGCAGGAAACAAAATATCAACACAAACTGGTATCGGAACTGCCATTGCAATTGCCGGAGTCGCAACCTACTCTTACATCAAGGCCAAGATGGAAGAGGAGAAACGAGTGAGTTCCATTCTAAAATACTTCAACACCAAAATTATGCTAGCTTTATTTTTGCTTTTGGGTTGCAAGCTGCAGTATGCTGAGCAGTTCGTTACATTTTGGGTTAAAATCTAATTAACGAGCGATCCCGTTTCTGAAATCATCAGAGCATGAGCACTGTGGAAACTACAAGGAAATTGATCTTTTCTTAAGTGAAAATATCTACTTTCTGGAGAATTTTTAATCTGTCTGTCAAGGAATTATTTTTTTTGGTGATCGTGGAAGTGGGTAGTAGAGTCTCTAAAATGAATTGCTCTAACATTTTACTGCAAAATTGGTTTCTTTTGCAGAAAGGGAAAGCAGCATGAGAAGGAAAGAGGCATTGGCCATGGGCGAGGTAACCTTGTTTGTAAAGTAAAACCCCACTGTTCCTATGATAAAAATGACAAATTATGTACCTTGTTGTCATTGTGGAGTTATTTTTTCTTCCATCAATTTTCTTTGATTCTGAGTACAGACTATTGCTAATTTGCAATCAGCTTATGTTTGAATAGAAATAATGCATCTCTTGCTCTGTCTCTCTCAACGAGCTTGTATGATTAGAGGCTGCAGAGGTAGTTTATCAGAATAAATGAGGATGAAATATATGAATAGTATATATCTCTCTACATGCAGAGAAGTGTTTTAGAACCCAACTCCACTCTTTTAATTTCTGGTTATAGATTTTATATATTGGGAATCTCATTTAAAAGTTTGGTTTCTTGACATGATATTATAGTTTTATTGATTTAGTGGTCATAAGTTTGAATTTTACTATCCTTATTTTATTTGAGAAAAATCAAACAAAAAGTAATGTGAATTTTAATATTATTCAGTTATATTTCAAGAAACTAAGTGGCGGCCCTCCTTGTCCAAAAGATAACTTGGCTAAATTTATAGAACACAGATAAATCTAAATAAATCAAAAATTGATCAACTAATTAAGAACTTACATGTCACCAAAAAGAATATAAACATTACATGTTACCAAAGAAAACAATAAAGGTGTAACATTTGCTTCTCTCAAAAGAAGATAAAACAATACATTGTCATGATCTAGCGGGAATTTAATACATATGATCTTGACTGCGTGGAATCCTGTAATGAAACGGATAATAATATTGAATTCTCATTGATCTCTTAAATTTAAAATCTCATTTCACTCTACACAATGATTTAAAAATTAATATTATTTGAAAATATGTGAAAATATATATATTTTTTCAATTTATCTAGAGTGATAAATCCTCTCTTGATCACTCATATATTTTTATATAGTTTATGTCATAGCTAATGCTTGTCTGTTTGTTATATTTATCAAGATAACATATAATAAAATCAAAACATAATATCTCCTATATAAGATAACTTAGTGTTTCAAGTCTAGTAATTATCTACACAACTTTTACGTAAGCTTTTCCAAAGACATTAATTATATCTCCATCATGTGGGTCAAATTAGTGTACATGTTCCATGACAAATAATTATATATTAATTATATGTCTTCTTTATACATCAACTTATAAAAACAATTATTTTTTATAAAAAAAGAACATAATATGTAGTGGTTTTTACGACTTTAATAAATATTCAATATTTTATAAAAGTATCGAACTAGAATATTTTTCAAATAATATTTTGATGCAATATAGATCACATAATTATAACAACTTTATTTTTTTTTCAAATTATTTTTATCTCATAGACTTTAACTTTACTTTAGATTTATAAATTAAATATTATATTCATATAACTTAATATTATATGAATATTAAAGATATTTTTTTTATTAATAGTAAATATAAATTTACATGAATATAATAATATTAAATATAACCAATTAATTAAATTAATAGCTCCATTCTTAGCTCTCAATCCCGAGATGTTAGCCAATTTGACAAACCCGATTCACCACCACAAAGCCTTTTGCAAAATCTGGCCATAAACTAAACATCCACAAACCCTGCCGAATACAGTGCCAAGAATGCCAGCAAAACCAAGCAGTGAGTTTGGCAAAGGAGCCATCGTGGTCAACCTTGGTGTATAGGTTAGATCATTCAACCCATGAAAAGTAACCCAAAATAAGTTAATGTGTTTAGGGGCATATTTGGGAAGATCGGTTGTGGTAGCTTTTCAAAGTGTTTTTCATGCCGAAATACATTAAATTGATGTTTTTTTATTTTTTAAAAATCATTTTGACATTAGCACATCAAAATGATCTAAAAACACCAAAATATATTCATTTAAAATGAAAAAATAATAATTAAATTTTAGCAAAATAACGGTTTGGCAGCAGTGCCAAACATGCTCTAGCTATGATAGCTTCTGGCAAATTAACCCAGAAACGCAAAACCCATCCCTTTCATGTTTATCAAAATCCATTCTTTTTCAAGAAATCCACGGATTTAAAAACATACAAATCAAGAGAAAGATCGAAACAAAAATGGAATTCCCAAGTCCTGAAAACACTGCCCTCTCATCCGAATGGGTTATTGCAGGATGCATTTTTGCTCCAGGCAGCTTATCGGATGAAGAAACCTGCTCCAGGCAAGAAAGAAAGAATGCTGCTGTGCTGTATCAGCTATCGAGAAGTAGGTGTAATGAGAATATTTATATTTACAACCTTCCAGTCTTGAATTAACATTATTATTTACATACATATATTATTACATGTAAATATTATTTTTTGAATTATCAATTAAATTGTTTTTCATGACACTAAAAAAAAAACACGATTCTTGAATCTCTTACATGGGTTCTTAGAATATGTCTGGATGGAAAAAAATTGAATTATTTATTTATTTTATATTTTTTAATAGTTTTAGATTATTTTCATGTATTGATGTTATTTTTTTTCAAATCATTTAGATACATTTCTAAATAAAAATATTTTAAAAAACAACCTCAACCACACTGAAAAAAATCACTAAGTGAGTATTTGGTAATGTGTTTAGAAAACATTTTTGAAAAAAATTGATTTTTTTTTATTTTTATTTTTTATTTTAAATTAAAAAAAATTAATTTTTTAGATCATTTTAATATACTGATATCAAAAATATTTTTTTAAAAAATATTATTTTTAATATATTTTTAAATAAATAACCTCAATTACACTTACAAATCTTTACAAATCTCTCCGATGCAGAGACATGCTTGGTTTTAATGGGAACACAAACAATGAAAGCTAGATCTAGGCCCATGCAGCCCAAGTCTAAAATGAGCCGAGCCCCAAAATCTAGGAAAAGGGCCCACCATAAACACAAACTATGATTCGACTCGCCCAAAGATCCCATAGGCTCAGCCGAAATCCACGAACTCCATGCAGCGAGGAAGCAAGAACACAGTCATAGCTAAAAAGATCCCATGATCCCATCCCTCATAACGAAGAAACATTCTTTAAGAATGAGAATAAACAAAAGAACCCGACGTCTAAACAGATAAAAAAACAGAAAAGTGTTGCTACTTGACCAACATGTGTAAAACACCAAAATAAAATCCAATAATAATAATAATTATTATTGTTATTGTAAAGACAGTAAAAAAGAAAAGAAAAGGATAATGGAAATCCGAGATAGAGTCAAGCAGAGGACTATTTTGTTTTTGTTGTTCTCTCGTTGTTGATTTCTTTCTCCCTTTTCCTATTTTCACCTTTTGTTTTATTTTCTCTTATTATTATTCGTTCGTTCGTTCGTTCGTTGATTCAATTCTTTTATTTTATTTTTCTCACTCGGAGTTTATCATTTATTTATTTAATTTTTTTACAAAGATAATAAAAGGCAGATAGGAATGTTAATAATTTCTCCTCGCGGCCTTGACTCTCACGATATTAGAGAGAGAGAAGAAAAGTAAAACCAATCAGTTCTCTCTCTTTCTCTTTTGTAAACCCTAATTTTTCGATCTCGATTTGGAATGGAGGAGGCGAATTCAGAAGGAGAAAATCACAGCAAATCGAAGAGTAACGCTTTGAATTCTAATGAAGATCAAGGCAAGCCTAAACGACAGATGAAGACTCCTTTCCAACTCCAAACCCTCGAGAAAGCTTATGCCAGTCCGTGCACTCTCTCTCTCTCTCTCTATCTATATATATTTGTTTTTGTTTTCAATCTTTCTGTTTGCTTTTGTGTTTGTTGATCTCTTCTGATTTTAGTTTTCTTGATTTTTTTGTGCTTATGATTCCGTTAATGCATGAATTCGTGTTAATTGGTGTGTTTTTTTAATGTAGAGGCTTCATTGTAGTGTTATTGAATTTTTGTCTTTTTGGTAATTTTGATCTTATAGCTAGCTAATTTTTTGTGCTGGCTTAGTTGTTCGGATTTTTTAATTTTTCTATGTGTAATTGTGTCTCTTCGCTTGCTCGGTTAATTTTATGGGTTTTGGATGATTTTGATCCCTTAATTGTTATTATTATTTTGTGCATTATGTGTGTGAATACGTATGTGTTTTTTGTGTTATGTTGTCAAGGTTTTTTTTTCTTGCTGTATTATTTGGCTTATTTTTCGGTGTTTCATTGTTGGTTTGATCAGCGGACACATATCCATCAGAGGAGATGCGGGTAGAGTTGTCAGATAAATTGGGACTATCTGATAGGCAGTTGCAGATGTGGTTTTGCCACAGGAGATTGAAGGACAAAAAGGAGACTCCAGTAAAGCAGCGGAAAGCAGCTCCATTGCACGAGTCTCCTTTGGAGGATATGAGGATAGTGGGGGCTGACAGTGGGAGTGATTATGGGTCCGGGTCTGTTTCAGGCTCTAGTCCGCTTTCTGAGTCAAGGAAGGTGGTTTTGGATGATGGCCATACAATGAAAAGATACTATGAGTCATCACCCCGGTCAGTTATGGAGCTTAGAGCTATTGCTTGTGTGGAGGCACAACTTGGAGAGCCATTGAGGGAGGATGGGCCAATTCTTGGAATGAAGTTTGATTCTTTGCCACCTGATGCGTTTGGGGAACCCATAGGTGCTTAACTGATTTTAAAATTACTGTCCTTTTGATTGCTTGATACTGTAGTAATGGTTGTTTTTGAAATGAGGTGGGATGAGCATAGGCATTTTGTGATCTAAGTTTAGTTTTGAGCAAAGAAAAAAAACCATGGTCATCATGGATGCTCTTTTATTCCATGCCTTTTGGTGTTATTTTTTACAGTTTTTACATTTGCCCGTTTGCTATTTGAAATGAAACAACTGAACCTCACTTGTACTATAATTACAACTAAAACTGGTGCTTGTTAGGATTTTTAAAATGAGACTATGAATTAGGATAATGTCTCGTGCTACCGCAGTGATGAATCAATGCTACCATAATCACTGATATTTACTTAGGCATGTCTGTTCAATTGATCCAAAATATTCAAAGCTCTCTTTCTCCTGTTTCTAATTGTTTGCTCACAGATATTTGTGGTAAAGAAACAAAAATATCTCTATGTTCTGTTAAACATTGACCTGCGAACTTTTTATTCTTTTGATGCTGGGATCACATTTTTTAAATATTTTTATGTACACTTATGCAGCAGCGATTACAGAACAACCAAAGCGAATGGGGTATTCTTATGAGGACAAAGTATATGAGCGGCGTGATGCTAAATCAAGCAAAGTAGTTTCTCTAATTCCTCATATCTTTCTTTTATATTTGTGGTGCATGTTACATGTACAATGTTGGTTGCAAGATAATAGTAACCTGTAATTAGCATTTGACAACTTACAAAGAAGAAAAATCCTTCTTGAAAAGCACAAACGATAATAGGTGACAGCCTGAAGGTAGTAGAAGTCTGCTTTTAGTTATTGTCAAGTTAATGGAGTTGACCTTGTTGCATATCTATCAAGCTCTTATAGCCTGTTCTCTCCATTGCTTGGGAATTTCTCCACCTCTGCACTGGATTCCATAAATAACTGGTATCTTCACTATATTAGTACCATAGATTGACATGATGTGTGCCTTCCGGATTAAATTTTGGACTTCTATATTGTAGATCTTGTATTTCATGTAGTTCATATTGGTTAAACTCTTAAGTAGCATTTCAATCTTGTACCTCTGCAAAGGCTCCTAATAAGCATCATTTTCTGCAGGATCCGGCCAGTAATCGATCTGATACATATGGACCGCATATCCAATCTCCTTATCATGATTCACCAGTTGACACTTTGAGGGGAAGAGCTTCACCATTTGGTGTAGGACAAATACCACATGCTCGCCTTTTGTCTCAACAAGACAAGAGTGGGCATGTGTTTTTATCACCTCAAAGGGATGATGACTATCTCCTGCAACAAGACACCTTTACAAACAATAGAACTAGTGCTCAATCTATTAGTCATCCTATTATGGGACCAGAAAATTCAAATGTCTTTTCTGATGCGCAAACCTTCCACAATGACACTGAGCTGCAGTTGGAAAGGAAACGCAGGGTATTATGAAGTCTTCAAAAGCTTCTCTCTCTCTCTCTGTCTCATTTAACAAGGATTGATAATTATATATGTGGTTGCCTTTTGTAGAATGATGAACCTAGAACTTCAAGGGAAGTTGAAGCTTATGAGATTCGGATACGCAAAGAGCTTGAGAAACAAGATATTTTAAGGCGGAAGGTACCATGTTAACATGCAGTGGATGCCAACATGTATTTGTTTTTTCATTTGATGCTGATGTTTGAATTTGCAATCTCAGAATGAAGAACGGATGAGAAAAGAGATGGAAAGGCATGACCGTGAGAGACGAAAAGAAGAAGAGAGATCAATGCGTGACAGGCAAAGAGAGGAGGAAAGATTACTGCGGGAGCAAAAACGTGAACTTGAGCGAAGAGAAAAGTTTATGCAGAAAGAGTATTTAAAAGTGAGTTTTGAGTCCCTTATTCTGAGTTTTTAGCTATTTTTTTAATTTTAGATAGCTGTATTCCAACTATCTCTTTGGTTTCCTTGTTTATTATCAAGGCTGAGAAAATAAGGCAAAAAGAAGAGCTTCGTAGAGAGAAAGAGGCAGTGAAACGCAAAGCTGCCATGGAGAAAGCAACTGCACGCAAGATTGCTAAGGACTCTTTGGATCTTATTGAGGATGAACAGCTAGAACTCATGGAATTGACTGCTGCAAGCAAAGGGCTTAGCCTCAATAGTTAACCTTGACTATGATACTTTGCAAAATCTCGACTCATTTAGAGGTAATCATATCTGATTTCTAGACCACAATTTAAGAGAATAATTTGATTTTTTCTGTTGAAATAAGACAGTTAGAAGTTTGTTTGTAACATTTTAGTAGTAACAAAAGCAAATATTTTGTGTTCCAGACATGTTGATCACATTCCCATCTGAGGCTGTGCAATTAAAAAAACCATTTGGATTTCAACCTTGGCTAGATTCTGAAGAAAATATTGGGAATCTTCTGATGGTATGTCCTAAACTAGCTTTTATTTGCAATGGCTCTGTTTTGTATTATCAATCAAGGATTGTATGATGAGCATTTGATTCACTAGTGTACATTCTAGTCCCACTAACGAAATACTGATAACTCCTATTGGGCTTTTTTTTTGGTGCTCATTTGTTCCATTTCTTTTAAACTCATAAAAACTATGTTTTCTTCTACGCTGCGTGTCTATGCTTGTTATGTTGCTTCAGAGAATTTTTTTACGATGTTAATAATTTCTTGTCTGTATTTTGAGCCCCCCTAAATTTGTCTCTTTCAGGTCTGGAAGTTTTTTATTACATTTGCTGATGTCCTTGGGCTATGGCCATTTACACTCAATGAATTTGTTCAAGCTTTCCATGACTATGTGAGTCTCTAATGGAGTTTCAACATGCTCAATTTTGTTTGTCTAACTGTGTTTTATGCATCATCCTTTTGCTCTTAGTTGATTTTTTTGCCATTTTGATTTTAGGATTCAAGATTGCTTGGTGAACTACATGTTGCTCTTCTGAAATTAATAATTAAAGACATTGAAGATGTTGCTAGGACACCATCTAGTGGATTAGGGATAAATCAATATTATACAGCCAATCCTGAAGGTGGACATCCACAAATTGTTCAAGGGGTAAGATCTACTCCATGGAAATGCTTACTGATATTCATTGGAGTGATACCCTTTCAATTGGTGCTGAACCATTTTATACCTTTACTTAAATCTTTTAGGCGTATACATGGGGCTTTGATATACGCAACTGGCAGCAACACTTAAATTCATTAACATGGCCCGAAATACTCCGGCAATTGGCATTGTCTGCAGGGTTTGGGCCACGGTTGAAGAAAAAGAGTACTGCATGGGCAGGTTTGGGTGATATTGATGAGGTTTGTCCCTGTCTTGATTCTTCATTTTCTTATATTTTCTTCCTGCACTATGTCCTTGGATGTGCAATATATGCGCCAATTAAAACTGGTCTAGAGAGCTGAATTCATGAACACCAACAGATGTTCAGAGCAGTAAGAATTGGAATTACTTAATTGATATCATCGCTTGAGACCTGGAAGATGGAGAGAAACAGGAAAAATAGGGAGGTAGCACATCTAGTCAAAGATTAAAGCTTTCATTGGAGCTGGTAAGAGAATGATGTACAGGTGAAGAGAGGAGGAATAATACAGTCAAGAAAATGGACAGTTGAAACTTCACTTGTAGTTCAGTAGTCTTAGAATATGGTTATTTTCTGGGAGTTTGTTAATATCTGCCTTTTTTCATAGTGAAATCATTATTTAGGACTGTTTGGCATTACGATTCTTCAGGCTTTTGTTGTGCCTTTATAACTA
Organism: Salix udensis; assembly: GCA_029204005.1. Classification (NCBI taxonomy): domain Eukaryota; kingdom Viridiplantae; phylum Streptophyta; class Magnoliopsida; order Malpighiales; family Salicaceae; genus Salix; species Salix udensis. The sequence continues at coordinate 2,971,224 of CM055029.1, read as the reverse complement.
ACTTATCAAATATATGGCATGAGTCATCCTTGGTATTCTTGTGAAAGTCCTAGGCGTGCAACAATAAAGTTTTTTGTCTGGGTCTTTAGAGCAGGCATCTGTGCAAAAAATGCTGAATAGAAGGATTGTTTCTCAATTTTCCCTCCTAAGATAGGATACTTATTAATGCCCTTTATTAATTTTTTTTTGGCATACTAAGATGTTTCTAGGTGGGTTTTAGCTTAATTATGCTTCAGCACTTGTTAAATTACATGCTTTGATATTAATTTATGTTCAATCTGGATGATAACTTCCACCACATTTTTTTAAGTGCCTGTTATTAGCTCGTGCAAATGTGTATAATAAGATGTTTGAGGACTATTATTATTTTTATGCCTTTCCTTTCATGTACTCAAATGATTTTATTGTTAGTTGCAGTTCAAAGATTGTGAAGATATCGTTTCTATTATACGCAACGGATCAGCAGCTGAAAATGCATTTGCTTTAATGCGAGAAAAGGGATTGTTGCTTCCTAGAAGATCCAGGCATCGGTTGACACCTGGAACTGTTAAGTTTGCAGCTTTTCATGTTCTTTCTCTTGAAGGTAGCAAAGGATTAACAGTGCTAGAACTTGCAGACAAGATTCAGGTGAGTCTTGTTTTGTGAAAATTAATGATTAATATTAATTTTCCCCCACTGTCGCTTTCTTATTTGTCCCCTTTGCTTGCAGAAATCTGGACTTCGAGACCTGACAACAAGCAAGACGCCAGAGGCATCTATTTCTGTTGCTTTGACAAGAGATCAAAAGCTTTTTGAAAGAATTGCTCCTTCAACATATTGTGCACGGGAAGCTTTCAGAAAGGATCCTGCTGATGCCGAGGCAATACTTGCAGAAGCCAGAAAGAAAATTAGAATATTTGAAAATGGATTTTTAGGCGGAGAAAATGCTGATGATGTTGAAAGAGACGAGGACTCTGAAGGAGATGCTGATGAGGATCCTGAAGTTGATGATTTAGCTACTCCAGTGAGTTCTAACAAGAGCACTGTCCATTCTGGAAAAGTAAATGCTTTATCTGGGAGTGGAAGTGGTAAAGTCAGTAATGACACTTCATCAACTGTACAACATAAGTGTGAGAAAGGTCTTTCATCTTTCTCTTTGAATGGCCCTGAAGGATGCGGTGGCTCCCAGTATCATCGAGCAGTGTGTTACTCATAAAAATGAGGGGACCAACAATGCAGATGAAGAAAATATTGAAATTGATGAAAGCAACTCAGGTGAATCATGGATTCAGGGACTCACTGAAGGGGAATATTCTCATCTCAGTGTTGAAGAACGTCTTAGTGCCCTTGTTGTATTAGTTGGTATTTCAAACGAAGGGAATTCTATCCGTGCTGTTCTTGAGGTAAATGTTCTAATTCCATTTTGTCAAATGTTAAATCACTTCCATGCCAGGAAGCTGCTAGTTTTTCCCTTGTAATTAATATAAAGTCTTACAGGATCGTTTGGAAGCTGCAAATGTTCTTAAAAAGCAGATGTGGGGTGAGGCACAATTAGATAGAAGTCGATTGAAAGAAGAGTTCATCAGTAAATTAGATTTTCCATCGTTTACTGGGAGCAAAGTTGAAACACAAGTCGCTAGTTCTGCTGTGGAGGGCAGCCAAAGCCCCTTGGTTTTTGCTGATGGCAAAAGTAAGGAAGCATCTCCAAGTAACACTGAGGATCAGAAATCATTGCCAGAAGATGCAGAGAATAATGTAAGCTGTGCTCTTTCTGAGAAAGCTTTGGTTATCCAAGATCTTTCCATGAATCCAGATAATATTTCAGCTCAGCAACATGGATATGCTTCAAAAAGGTCCCGTTCACAATTGAAAGCTTATATTGCCCACTTGGCAGAAGAGATGTATATTTACAGGTCCTTGCCCCTTGGCCAAGATCGCAGACGTAATAGGTACTGGCAGTTTGTGGCATCTGCTTCTAGAAATGATCCTTGTTCTGGTAGGATCTTTGTAGAATTACATAATGGAAGTTGGAGGGTTATTGATTCAGAAGAGGTAATTTTTCTCTTTGTGATTTATGCATTTATATTTTGAATGTAAGCTCTGTTTTAATAATCTCTAAGAAAGTGATGAAAACAGTTTTAATTTTTGCTTGGACTCTTACAGCTAGAGTTAAAATGGGATTCTTAAGATGAATACTGCCAGTTATCCCCAATGACCATGGATATATTAGTTGCAGACATAATCTGAATAATTGTAATAGTATTGACGTGACCTATTGGGAAAGAGAGGGGGGCGATATGATGAAGCTGTCCTATTGGGAAAGAGAGGGGGGGGATATGATGAAGCTGTCCTTCGATTCATGTGGCTTTGACATGGCATTGTTAAAGAATCTTGGAGAGAATTTGTGCTTTTCCACCATTCTCTGGGAAGCATATAGTTCAATTGTAATTTAAGAACAAGAATATATGATATCTCTTCTAGCGGAAGCACATGTTTTCTCTTTTCATCTTCTACCTTTCTGCTGGCTTTTTCCTTAGGTTGTCCTAGCATTAAAAACAAGAAATCTTCTCTTTTAGGGCTTCTCCTCTTCCACTTGCTAGAGTTGGAAATAATATCTTTACTGATGGATGCAAGTCTCTCTTTATCTCTCATGATTGATGACATGAGGATGTGAACCTCCTTGGATCACATGATTAGTTTTTGTTCTTTGGTTGATGCCTTGCAGCACTCACTGATTACCATATTCAACTTTTTTTTCTGTTCAGGCTTTTGATACATTTCTATCATCTTTAGATACACGTGGGATTAGGGAATCTCATTTGTGTATAATGTTGCAAAAGATTGAATCATCTTTCAAAGAAAATGTTAGAAGGAACTTGGGAACTGCTATTGTGTGCCAAAGTGGAACCACAGATGAAAAAGAAACTGTTGAAACAGACACCGCTAATTGCTCAGCAGGTGACAGCCCTGGCAGTACAGTTTGTGTTTCCAGCTCAGATACTTTGGATGCTTTTTCTTTGTTTAGTATTGAGCTTGGCAGAAATTCAGCAGAGAAGAAGGGTTCTCTGAAAAGGTACCAGGATTTTCAGAACTGGGTATGGAAAGAGTGCTTTAATTCCTCAACGTTACGTGCCATGAAATATGGAAAGAAAAGATGTGAGCAATTATTGGACACCTGTGACCTGTGTCTTGACACTTATCTCTCTGAAGACACCCACTGTCTTTCTTGCCACAAAACATTTAAATTTGAAAACAAGAAATTTGATTTTGCTGAACATGAGATTCAATGCAAAGTGAAAAGAAAGATTGATCCTGGAAATGCATGTACCTGTGATTCTTCTCTACCCCCGGGAACCAGATTGCTGACGGCACTTTTAAGCTGCATTGAGGTAGTAATTTTTCATGACAGTTTAATTAAATCACTTTACAAGTTAAAAGGAAAATATTATCTTGGTCTGGGTCCCAAGTGTTGATGATTATTAATCATGCTGACTGATACTATTCACTTTTGAGTTTGCAGGTATCTGTTCCACAAGAAGCTCTCGAGTCATTTTGGATGGGAATCCCCAGGAAGGACTGGGGTATGAAGTTGGCAATGCCATCATCAACTGAGGAACTCCTGCAGGTTTCTCAACTTTTACACATCGAAAAAAATGAACTTAGCATATTTTTTGTGATTTTCCTGTTCAATATCTGGCATAAATATGTAATGCATAAGTTTCTTTCCCTAAATAGTGATGCTCTGTGATTTGCTTTTTTACTTATGTAATCTGTTAATAATGGGGCAGGGGAAGTGCTTTTTTTTACTATTTATTTGTTCAGAGGAAACATACTGTTATTATGACATTTATTTTTTCTCGAAACATTTCATGGGTATGCTCGATGGAAGGATGATATATTTTAACTTTATCCTGCTGTAACCCTGTTATATATACAAGCATGCTAGATAGAAGAATGATGTATATTAATTTTATCCTGCAGTTTCTGTGTTATGGTCCTGCTAAAGTGCAGTTCTGAGGCTGTGAAAGACTATGGATTTGATATGCCCATGTGGGTTAACAATTTGTTTAGGGTGTGTTTGGGAGTGCAGTCGAACCATGCTTCTGAAATCTTTTATTTTTTTGCTTCAAATTAAATTTTTTATGGTGTTTTTGGATCGTTTAGATGTGCTAATATCAAAATTATTTTTTTTTCAAATTAAAAATAAAATAAAATATATATATATATATATATATATATATATTATTTTAATGTATTTCCAAGCAAAAAACACTTTTGAAATGCAGCCTCGACCACACTTCCAAATAGGTCCTTAATGCTCTCTTAAATGGACAAATTTGCCTGTGGATTTGCACCAAGCCAGTACAGTTACAAGCATATTACATACCTGGTGGGATGTTTTTGCTTATTTGAGAGTTCATATTGCAGATATTGACCGTGTTTGAGAGTGCCATAAAGAGAGAGAGGTTGTCATCGAAATTTTGAGACAACTAAAGAATTATTGGGCTCCTCTGCATTGGTAGGGATTGAAGCACATGATTCTGCTAGTCTGGGGTTGGTTTCTGTACTTCCATGGATGCCAAAAACCACTGCAGCTGTGGCCCTGAGGCTTTTTGAGCTAGATGCATCTATTATTTATGTGAAGGAGGAGAAACCCGAGCCCTCTGCAGACAAACCAGTCAAACTATATATGGTCAGTTAATTCTCCCCAGCTTTTTTGTTCACTTTTTGTTTCATTTACTGCCATTGCTAAGATCTGCCTATATGGGCTTTTTTATCGTTCTGTTTCTGAGATGACGGGGTGGAATGACATCCCTCATTTTCTCACCCACTTTTAAATTGAGTAGAAAGTTTTCAAAATTTCTAAAAGAGTTGGATTCTTTGAGTGTTTTAAAGTAAGTTATGATCCCACATGTTTTAACAGCTTTTAGAATGATCATCTATACCCTTAGTTGGGGGAAGAGTGTGGATTGAAACCCATGTTTGATAAGTCGCCTTTTATGGGCAAGTTGGGGCCACAAACTGAGTTAAAAGATCATCACCAGCGGCATTTTGGAAAATCTCAACTGATCCCTGATATGAATTTTCTTTGAATGTGATTAAATGCCTTTTTTCCCCCTCATATGCAGAAGCTTTCTTCAAGATATTCTACCCTTTAAGAATGAAGAGGTTGAGTTAAAAGATATAAAGCATGAAGAACACATTAAAGAAGATATTGTTGATCTACGTGGTAAGCAGAGAGGTCATAAACGTGGACGAGGGGGGCGTGATCAAGGACCTGCAACAAAGGGGCAGAGAAGAATGCCTGGTTTAAAATCTGATACAGGCAAGCAGAGGTCTAGGGGAATTCAGAATTTGAATCAAGGACCAAGACAGCAGGGTAAAAAAACAAATCTGCAAGCAACTAGTCGGGGTCGACGTACAGTAAGGAAGAGGAGAGTGGAAAAGATGCAACCCAAGGAGCCTTTGGTTGGTCAGATGACTGACATGGCTTCCTCCATGAGCTACCTATCAAAAAAAACAGCTGTCCACAACCGCTATGTTAAATCATTCAGAAACCTTGGCGATGAAGATTGGAGTGTTAAAAAGGGCAGGGTGAATGGGTGATGAAAATAGCAACATGATTGAAGAAGCAGAATCTGATGACAATGCTGAAGAGGTATATGGGAAAGGAAATTGGAAACCAGGTGGTTCCAATGGGTGGAATAGAAATTCAATGGAGGCGAGTGATGATGATGAAAATGCTTCTAATGGCATTGAAGCTATGAGAGATGATGATTCAGAGGGGGACATGGAAATGAGCGATGGATCAGACAGAGCTGCCGCCAATCGGGTGCAGAACGACGGTGTAGACTCGGCAGATTCAGACGAGTACAGTGACTGATGCATATTGAGAGTCAAAGTGTTTCTAATGCGCTTGCTGTGTAGTCATATATTTGAGCTGCCTTGAAAAATTTTTGAATTACGCAGCTTGACTGGCAGCCAGCAAAACTAATAAGAATGTATAATAGGGGGAAGTAAGAAAGAGAATTGCCCCGCACTCTATTTTACAGGGCAACGCATAGTTGAAAGAGGTAGAAAGTAATTAGACAGATTCTCGTCGTAATCTCTTCTTGTTTAGTGAGGCATTGGACTGTATTTCGAAGCGCGTCCCCCCCCACCCCCTTTTTTTGGTTCTATTTCATATTAGGTTTTGTCTGATAGAAATTTGTCAATAAAGCAAATTAATGTTACATTTCTCCTTTTCCCGATAGTTTTTTCTTGGCGAAGGAAACAAGAAACGCCGAGGAGAAGCTTCTAGGCGCAAACTCGGGGTTGGGGATTTTGACATCCTTCTATGAAGCACCTGACAGGGAGACCCGGTGGCTCATCCTTCTGTGCCGCCCCTAATTCCTATCGAAAGCGAACGTAAAACACCTGGAATGTGAGGTTTTAATGATTTTTTTGAAAATATTTTTGTTTAGAAATGTATTAAAATAATATTTTTTATATTTTTTAAAAAATTATTTTTAATGTTAATATATAAAAATAATTTAAAAACATTTTTTTAATTAAAAGTGAAAAAATAAATTCAAATTATTTTTAATTAAAATACAGTTCCAGACATCCTGAAATATGGTGGCAGAGAGAATGTGGTATCATCTCCCTGTCTTTGCTAGCCGCACGCCCACAAATCTTCTTATGACTTATTAGTACAATATAATCCAATAAAGGCCAAAACCGCTGCAATTTTTTTTTATTCATCTTGACAACGCATGCTGTATTGGTTCAGCCATACTAACACGCGATAGAAGCAGAAACTCAACCATCTAAAAAGCTATATATTCACATGTACTCCTGGCCGGATCTACGAAGTCAATAGTTTCCTGATTCCTGACTTTCTGCTCAGCAGTTAGCCTAGCTGGGAATTTGATGTTGAACTTGATTCTTAAGTTACCCCTCTTTGAAGGGTCCTTCGGTATTGGCATGCCCTCCCTGGGGACTACTTCCTCATAGTCCGGATGAATCACGTTGCTGATGGGGATGGTCAGGGTCCTCCCATCCAAGGTCGTGAGATTAACGGCACATCCTGTTAGAGCCTCTACAAGAGGTATTTTCTTTGTGACAACCAAATCGTTACCTTCCCTTGTGAATGTGCTGTGTGGTTTCTCATCAATTACGAAGACGAGATCTGCAGGGATAACATTTGGTTGCTCATTACCCTTCTCCGGGAAGGTTATTTTTGTTCCCTTTTTCCAACCAGGCTTGATATCAATAGTCAAGATTTCCTCCACGGGCAGTGTTTTCCTGTATCACAAAACTAGCAGTCAGTATATGCTAGAGAAAGGATCATGCTGAAGAAACGATGGGTAGGGATGTACGGCAAGTTAAATCCCATCAAGTTCAAAGACATGGAGGAACACCCCATCGCCAAAATTAAGATAGATATCAAGTTTGTACAAATCGAAAGCATGCAATTGCTGTCTTTGTTCATACATGTAGAAGGACAGAATTGATAAGGTTATCACTTACCCACTAGCATCAGCAATCTCCCTTGAAATCTTCATCTTTTTAGTAGTCCCCTTGTAGAGCTCCTCAAGGCTACAAGGCAATGTATTCTCTATTGGGGGCGCTTTCCGAGGAGCTGAATTCATTGGACGTCCCTCGCCGAAAGAACTAAAGATATCATCCCCAAACATTCCACCAAATGACCTTGATCCACCCCTCATACCACTGCCACCTCCCATTCCTCCAAATGGACTCGAGCAGCCGAAAAATTCAGCGAAAATGTCATCTGCGTTTCTCGGATTGAATCTGAATGCTGCCGGACCATTTCCTGTTGAGAAGTAGGTTGCTCCTCCTGGACCATCAGCTTGTGGTGGTGGAACCTGACCTTTAAGCCCTTCTTCTCCATATTGATCATAAATTGCTCTCTTTTGAGTATCACTTAGAACCTGTAAAGACAATCAACATACAAAACATGAGTTCCTATTTATCTCTGTATGATCTATAAAGAGACCAAAATTAGCTATACACCATAAAAACAGAGAAAATTTTGATGGGGAAATCCTGAAAAGGCCAACAATTATGGGGTAAGAAAACAAAACCCAGATCCTAAAATGTGATTTCAACGTGAAACCAATTGCCGACAGCCCAGAAAAGTAGCTGCCCTCTAGAACAGAGCTATCACCTTATGCAGAAAGCATTAAAAACATATAGCAATTAAGAACTATTATGTATAGAAAAGAGATACGAGGTAGTGTGATAACGATACTAACCTCGTAAGCTTCAGAGATCTGTTTGAATTTGGCCTCAGCTTCTTTTTTGTTATTCGGGTTCTTATCAGGATGCCATTTCATAGCAAGCTTTCTATAAGCCTTCTTCAAGTCTTCATCTTTAGCATTCTTGTCAACCTGCAATATGTTGTAGTAATCCACACCCATTACTATAATGAGATTTCTACTCTTCTTTAACTAATTTCCTGCTAAAACTAGAGTGTACAAAAACTGGTTATACGCTGCTGTGCTGAGTTGTTGTATTTTATTGCTCGTTGGGGATTTGGTGCTGGTTTTGCTGGGCAAGAGTTGGGGATAAAATGACAGAGTAGGATGTGTCTAGAACATGCTCAGGGCCAGGAAGAAAGGTGTGGAATTTTCCAGAAAGAATGGTGTTTTTCGAATGATTATATTTTACCTTTTTTTTTGCTCTCCCTTCACTTTTAGGTCATTTACGACGTAGTTTTTGTAATAAAACAGAATTATTTTTCTTTTTTCTTTTTTCAAAATTTCTTATATATATATATATATTCAGATTATTTTATTGTATTGATGTTCAAAATAAATATTGATGTTCAAAATAAATTTTTCAAAATAAAAATATATATTATTTTAATATATTTAAAAAAAAACACTTGTAAGAAATAGTTATCACAATATCTTCTTTTAATTTCTATTTTCAAATCCTTTATACTTTTATTGATCGAAATTTACATCTTTTATTATAATTTAATTTATTTTAACAAAAAAAAATACATAAGCTCTATGTTTTCTTCCTTTTCTTATACCGCTTAATAATATATTTTTTTTTATCATCATTGCATGTTTTGATCTTCTTTCATATTTTCAAGCAGTTCGAGATATTTTCTAAAATTTTGAAAAAACTTTCTTGAGGACAATTCAATATTTTTATATTTTTTACACAATATAAAGACTGTATTACCCTTTATAGGCAAATTTTGATAAAAGGATGATATGGATTAATTTATTCCTTTTATATATCAAAAAAACATGATTTAAAGATTATATTACTCTTGAAAGCAAATTTTTCACAAGCTTGCATCCAAGGTTTTTCCAAGGGTTTTTTTTTGTATTTTTAACTAGTTTTTTAGTTATTAATTAGTTGACTGGGGTGATTTGGTCTTTTGAAAAACATAAATATTATTTTTAGGAATAAAATAACTGAACGACTTGTGATTTGTGATAACCCAACTTTTAAAAATATTCAAAATTGAAGGAGATCAATTCATGTAATAAATATCTAATTTGTTTAATGAGATTTAGAGACTTCCAAATTATTTTATTTTATTTTATAATTTTTGTTATCTGTATGATATTTAGAAACAAGCACAAACAACAAGGAAAAAATATTGTAATCTGCTCTCAAAGTTTATTGTATGAACCTGCCCGTTTAAATTGTGATTAAAAATAGAAGAAAGAAAAAATGCTTACCCCGGTCGAAATTACCTCTCTTTACGGGCCTTTTGGGCCAAGGCTTTGAACTTGGAAGATTGTTGAACGGCAAGTTTCTTCCTCTCTTCCAATCGCCTCTCGTCATGAGTTTCTCATTGGTGACACACATGTACACGATGAAAAAATGATTGAGCTTTGATTAACTTTTTTCTTATCCTCTCTCTTTTTTTTTTGGTAAGAAAGGGGCTATCAGCCCAAACAAACAAAAAAACTTACAAAACAACAGAACGGGGCCTCATAAAACCCCTAGCATCCGCAACAAGAATATCTTTAAGGAAATTAGGAGCCTCCTCATAAACATGAAGGCCAAGGTCAAGATTATAACTTCTAGTAGCTAGAGCATCAAGCAAATCGTATTTTTGTTCACGGTAGATATGCTTAATTGTGCAACACCAATGATCATGGATCTTCATTTTACAGCGAGGAAATGATGTCTGTATAGAGGGTGAGTTGAGACCGTAATAGAAGTTAAGAGAGTGACAACAGACATCGAGTCGCACTCAATCTCCACATCCCGAAACCATAGTCCCAAGCCAAACTAAGCCCCCCAAAAAATACCCCCATAATTCAGCCTCAAGGATGTGGCATGCCCCCCAAGTTCACAACAGAAAACCCCCGAATCCAGCCCCCGGTTGAATCACGTAAAAACACCTCCGGCACCACTAAGACCAGTGGCATTAAGTCTACTTCCATCCAGTATTAACTTTGCAAGCACCAAGTTTGGGAGGCTTCCAATGGAGATAGACCACAGTGTGCTCTATAGAGCCTGTTTTTTCAATTTGCGCCCTATACCAATTCAAGGTATAATCAAAGATCAGATGCAAAGGCTCAGAGGGCATAACAAAACCTTGCTCAAAAATCACCTTACATCTCCATTTCCATATGAACCATAAAGTGATTGAAAAAAACTAGGTACCGTGGGCAAGCCATGGGTAATAATCTTCATTTGGATTGGAGATGCAAAAATAACCGGTCATCAAACACCATGGCGAGGGTTGACGGATATTGGGCCCATTGCTACCAAACATGCACCAAATATAATGGATAACTTGGCAATCCTTAAACAAATGCTCAACGGACTCCGCAAGGTGGGGACATCTTGGACAAGTTTCAATATGGGTGAAACCTCTCTTATACCGATGGGCATTTGTGAGAGTCTTCTTATGGCATAAAACCCAAAGAAAGGTTTTCACCTTGGGGGGAATCTTCAGCTTCCAGAGAAAATGCCATTTCCATTTAAGGTTGTTATCCTCCATCAAAGAACTATAAGCAGTTTTAACAGAAAAGCAACCATCGGATGTGAGTTGCCAAATACGCTTGTCTACCCCACTCCCATTAAACCCAGCATGAATACCAGTAATCAATTTGACAATATTATCAGGCAGGCAAGCTAGGAGACACGTGGTATCCCAAACCCCATTATCCAGAAAGTCACTAACCTTAGTTTGTAATAGCTCCTCGTAAAGATCAACGGTAGCCCATTGACGAAGAACACCGCAGCTCGGCCAATTATCGATCCCGGAATAAAACATCATCCCCGTAACCAATTCTCCATCGAATACCATGATCAAGAGCTTTAGATCCATAGAGCACACCCCGCCAAACACTAGAGGAATCTTTATGATGCAATGCCTTTGCATCCAGGACTCCCTTATGCTTCAAATATTTGGCCTTAAAAACCTGCGCCCATAAACCTTGTTCATGTTGTAAGAGACGCCAACAGTTTTAGCAAGCAAAGCTTGGTTCATGCAAGCAGATTTTTTAATGCCCAAGCCACCACACCATTTTGGTTTACACACCGTCTCCCACTTAACCAGATGAGTCTTGGTTGTCTCAGGAGTGTGCCCCCACAAAAAATTCCTGTTAATCTGATCCAGCTTGTTACAAATAGAGATAGGCAAAGGGGCTGTTTGCATAGTATAAAGAGGAATCGCAGCTGTAACAGATTGGATAAGAGTAATCCTACCAGCCATAGAGAGAGTATTAGACTTCCAAGATGACAGTCTTTTCTGCACTTTCTCAATGATCCCTTGATAAGTAGTTTTGGAGACTCGAGTGTGGATAAGAGGCACACCCAGGTATTGACCAAGACAAGCCGTGAGGGGGGAACCGCTAATGGTAGCAATAGAGTTCGCCAAGTCAGCATTAGTGTTTGGGGAAACACAAATAGAAGACTTTTCGAAACTAACCTTCTGACCAGAGAGATTACAAAACTCATCAAGACACTGCTTCATCAAGGACGCCTGAGCATTAAAGGCTTCTCCAAAAAGGATCAAGTCATCAGCAAAGAAAAGGTGAGATATGAGGGGGCCACCATTACAAATTTGAATAGATCTCCAAACCTTTTCCTGAACCTTCTGCTGAATGATATGCGAAAGTTTCTCCATGCACAACACAAAAATATAAGGAGAGAGAGGGTCTCCTTGCCTGATACCACACTTAGGAGTGAAAGAATCTGAAACCTCACCATTCAGAATGGCTTGAAACTTAACTGAAGTGATGCAATGCATTAAGAGCTCAAGGATTCCACCCCCAATCCCAATTTCCATAAGCACATTCCTGATGAAAGTCCAATTCAGACGATCATAAGCCTTGGACAAGTCAATCTTCCAGGCAATGAAACCTTTCTTACCTTTAGAGCTCTTAAATTTATGTAACATTTCCTGAGCAACAATAATATTGTCAGTAATATTTCTTCCCGGAACAAAACTAACTTGATTAGGACTGATAAGATTAGTCATACAAGGGCGCAGTCTGGACACCAGAATCTTCGAGATCACTTTATAAATGGTATTACACAAGCTAATAGGACGAAATTGAGTCATGATAACAGGGGTATCAACTTTGGGAATCAAAGCAATAAAGGTCTCATTGAGTTTCTCAGGAAGAGTTGCCGTCTGGAAGCAATTTCGAATGAGCATTATGATGTCATTGGAACAAAGATCCCAAAAGTTCTGATAAAAAATGGCTGGAAAGCCGTCAGGCCCAGGACTTTTAAGCCCACCAATGGAGAATAAATTTTGGTGAATTTCCTCATTAGTAACATCACTGCTTAACCCATCCAAATCTGCCTCTAGAAGTTTAGGAAATAACTTAGGGGTAAGATTGTAGTCGCCTGACATTTCAGAGGTGGAAAAAAGCTCTTGAAAATAGTTCACCACTATATCTTTCATACCACACATATCAGAAACCCAATCACCATTAGTATTTTGTAAACCTTCAATCTTGTTCTTCCTTCTTCTAATAATAGTTGATAGGTGAAAAAAGTGAGTATTTCTGTCACCTTCCTTAAGCCAAGAATTCCTAGATTTCTGCTTCCAGAAAAGCTCTTCTTGATCAATAAGAAGATTATACTCACCAGATAGCTCTAAGTCAAGCTGATTAAGAAACGGGTTAGGAGCAATACATAACTGCTTTTGAATACCAGCAAGTCTTGCCAAAATACTTCTCTTCCTCTGAAAAATACAGCCAAAAACAGTCTTATTCCACTGGATAAGAGGGGAAACCAGATTAGCAGTTTTCTGAGCAGCATGATCTGTGCACGAGTTCCAAGAATCCCTAATAACCGTAGCAAAGTCTGGATGGGATAACCACATAGCTTGGAAACGGAAAGGAATACAAGCTCTGTTAATGGAATGATTAGAGTCCAAACGGATCATGATAGGGCAATGATCAGAATTAATTCTAGTCAAATGGGAGAGATGGGCTTCAGGAAATAACAGCCGCCAGGCAGAATTACTAAGACCTCTGTCAATCCGCTTCCAAATAATACCCTCTGCATTCCTCTTGTTGCACCAAGTAAATTTAGAACCAGAAAAGCCAAGATCAATAAGGTGATTCCGATCAATCCAATCAACAAAGGCCGAGCCCCCAGAATCATGATTACCACCACATTTCTCACTAGCACAAACAATATCATTAAAATCTCCCATGACTAACCAAGGCAGATTCGAGGCTTTAGCAAGACCGTCAAAATAGGTCCATAAGGATTCACGAATCCTAGGATTAGGATTGGCATACACCACAGTTAGAAGCCAACACTTATTTTGGACATGGACAAGAGCGATAATAGATTGACTAGCATGGGCAATGACTCGAAGAGAAACAAGATGCTTTGCCGTTCCAAAGCAACCAAACACCTCCGGAGAACCCAGCTTGCATCAACAATATGATAATGAGAGAAGCCCAAATTTGTGGCAACATTGAGAGCTTTGGAACCACTAATTCTAGGCTCAAGCACAGCAAAGACATCAATGGCATACATCTTTTTAAAATCCTTGATAGTGGAAGCACATTTAACCTTACCAGCACCCCTAACATTCCAAGTTGCAACTATCATTAATAATATAATATAAAAGGGAAGATCCGAGTACTGACCTTCAACAAACCATTTTATCCCTCTGGACTTCAACACTGCCATCATTAGCAGTTGGCAAATCATTACTCAAATAAGAGCCCGATTGCACAAGGTCTTCACATGTCTGACTATGCTCTGCAGAGATGCAATCTTGAACATTAGACGTATGCTCCTCATTAGTAACATCCATACTCTCAATATCAGGAGGCTCGTGATCTGGATTCAAAGTTACTGTATTAAGAACGTCAAGGGAGGCAGGAGGAACTCCCACATTAAAGGAGAAAACCCCTTGGACATCATTCCCGGAAATCGAGCCCCCGCACTTGTAACCCAA